>NW_025561770.1:0-163187 GCF_020424385.1 Procambarus clarkii | reverse complement strand
GCCGCTTTCAGTACTTGGCATATGTTGGGTATAAAAAGTCGTAATTTCAAACTGCGAATACGTGCAGAGAGCCAGAATTTGGCTCCAAAATATGGCTCAGGCCTCGAAATTGGGATGTTTGGGATATTTTGAAAACTGCAGGGGAGTTTGTGACAAATGTGACCAAACGCCGCTTTCAGTACTTGGCATATGTTGGGTATAAAAAGTCGTAATTTCAAACTGCGAATACGTGCAGAGAGCCAGAATTTGGCTCCAAAATATGGCTCAGGCCTCGAAATTGGGATGTTTGGGATATTTTGAAAACTGCAGGGAGTTTGGGACAAATGTGACCAACTGCCGCTTTCAGTACTTGGCATATGTTGGGTATAAAAAGTCGTAATTTCAAACTGCGAATACGTGCAGAGAGCCAGAATTTGGCTCCAAAATATGGCTCAGGCCTCGAAATTGGGATGTTTGGGATATTTTGAAAACTGCAGGGGAGTTTGGGACAAATGTGACCAAACGCCGCTTTCAGTACTTGGCATATGTTGGGTATAAAAAGTCGTAATTTCAAACTGCGAATACGTGCAGAGAGCCAGAATTTGGCTCCAAAATATGGCTCAGGCCTCGAAATTGGGATGTTTGGGATATTTTGAAAACTGCAGGGGAGTTTGTGCAAAATGTGACTCACTGCCGCTTTCAGTACTTGGCATATGTTGGGTATAAAAAGTCGTAATTTCAAACTGCGAATACGTGCAGAGAGCCAGAATTTGGCTCCAAAATATGGCTCAGGCCTCGAAATTGGGATATTTGGGATATTTTGAAAACTGCAGGGAGTTTGTGCAAAATGTGACTTGCCGCTTTCAGTACTTGGCATATGTTGGGTACCAAAAGTCGTAATTTCAAACTGCGAATACGTGCAGAGAGCCAGAATTTGGCTCCAAAATATGGCTCAGGCCTCGAAATTGGGATGTTTGGGATATTTTGAAAACTGCAGGGGAGTTTGTGCAAAATGTGACTCACTGCCGCTTTCAGTACTTGGCATATGTTGGGTATAAAAAGTCGTAATTTCAAACTGCGAATACGTGCAGAGAGCCAGAATTTGGCTCCAAAATATGGCTCAGGCCTCGAAATTGGGATGTTTGGGATATTTTGAAAACTGCAGGGGAGTTTGTGCAAAATGTGACTCACTGCCGCTTTCAGTACTTGGCATATGTTGGGTATAAAAAGTCGTAATATCAAACTGCGAATACGTGCAGAGAGCCAGAATTTGGCTCCAAAATATGGCTCAGGCCTCGAAATTGGGATATTTGGGATATTTTGAAAACTGCAGGGGAGTTTGGGCAAAATGTGACTCACTGCCGCTTTCAGTACTTGGCATATGTTGGGTATAAAAAGTCGTAATTTCAAACTGCGAATACGTGCAGAGAGCCAGAATTTGGCTCCAAAATATGGCTCAGGCCTCGAAATTGGGATGTTTGGGATATTTTGAAAACTGCAGGGAGTTTGGGACAAATGTGACCAAACGCCGCTTTCAGTACTTGGCATATGTTGGGTATAAAAAGTCGTAATTTCAAACTGCGAATACGTGCAGAGAGCCAGAATTTGGCTCCAAAATATGGCTCAGGCCTCGAAATTGGGATATTTGGGATATTTTGAAAACTGCAGGGGAGTTTGTGCAAAATGTGACTCACTGCCGCTTTCAGTACTTGGCATATGTTGGGTATAAAAAGTCGTAATTTCAAACTGCGAATACGTGCAGAGAGCCAGAATTTGGCTCCAAAATATGGCTCAGGCCTCGAAATTGGGATGTTTGGGATATTTTGAAAACTGCAGGGGAGTTTGGGACAAATGTGACCAAACGCCGCTTTCAGTACTTGGCATATGTTGGGTATAAAAAGTCGTAATTTCAAACTGCGAATACGTGCAGAGAGCCAGAATTTGGCTCCAAAATATGGCTCAGGCCTCGAAATTGGGATGTTTGGGATATTTTGAAAACTGCAGGGGAGTTTGTGACAAATGTGACCAAACGCCGCTTTCAGTACTTGGCATATGTTGGGTATAAAAAGTCGTAATTTCAAACTGCGAATACGTGCAGAGAGCCAGAATTTGGCTCCAAAATATGGCTCAGGCCTCGAAATTGGGATATTTGGGATATTTTGAAAACTGCAGGGGAGTTTGTGCAAAATGTGACTCACTGCCGCTTTTAGTACTTGGCATATGTTGGGTATAAAAAGTCGTAATTTCAAACTGCGAATACGTGCAGAGAGCCAGAATTTGGCTCCAAAATATGGCTCAGGCCTCGAAATTGGGATGTTTGGGATATTTCAAAAACTGCAGGGGAGTTTGTGCAAAATGTGACTCACGCCGCTTTCAGTACTTGGCATATGTTGGGTATAAAAAGTCGTAATTTCAAACTGCGAATACGTGCAGAGAGCCAGAATTTGGCTCCAAAATATGGCTCAGGCCTCGAAATGGGATGTTTGGGATATTTTGAAAACTGCAGGGGAGTTTGTGCAAAATGTGACCAAACGCCGCTTTCAGTACTTGGCATATGTTGGGTATAAAAAAGTCGTATTTTCAAACTGCGAATACGTGCAGAGAGCCAGAATTTGGCTCCAAAATATGGCTCAGGCCTCGAAATTGGGAAGTTTGGGATATTTTGAAAACTGCAGGGGAGTTTGTGCAAAATGTGACTCACTGCCGCTTTCAGTACTTGGCATATGTTGGGTATAAAAAGTCGTAATATCAAACTGCGAATACGTGCAGAGAGCCAGAATTTGGCTCCAAAATATGGCTCAGGCCTCGAAATTGGGATGTTTGGGATATTTTGAAAACTGCAGGGAGGTTTGGGACAAATGTGACCAAACGCCGCTCTCAGTACTTGGCATATGTTTGGTATAAAAAGTCGTATTTTAAAACTGCGAATACGTGCAGAGAGCCAGAATTTGGCTTCAAAAAATGGCTCAGGCCTCGAAATTGGGATGTTTGGGATATTTTGAAAACTGCAGGGGAGTTTGTGCAAATGTGACTCAACGCCGCTTTCAGTACTTGGCATATGTTTGGTATAAAAAGTCGTATTTTAAAACTGCGAATACGTGCAGAGAGCCAGAATTTGGCTTCAAAAAATGGCTCAGGCCTCAAAATTGGGAAGTTTGGGATATTTTGAAAACTGCAGGGGAGTTTGGAACAAATGTGACCAAACGCCGCTTTAAGTACTTCGCATATGTTGGGTATAAAAAAGTCGTAATTTCAAACTGCGAATACGTGCAGAGAGCCAGAATTTGGCTCCAAAATATGGCTCAGGCCTCGAAATTGGGATATTTTGGATATTTTGAAAACTGCAGGGAGTTTGTGCAAAATGTGACTCACTGCCGCTTTCAGTACTTGGCATATGTTGGGTATAAAAAGTCGTAATTTCAAACTGCGAATACGTGCAGAGAGCCAGAATTTGGCTCCAAAATATGGCTCAGGCCTCGAAATTGGGATGTTTGGGATATTTTGAAAACTGCAGGGGAGTTTGGGACAAATGTGACCAAACGCCGCTTTCAGTACTTGGCATATGTTGGGTATAAAAAGTCGTAATTTCAAACTGCGAATACGTGCAGAGAGCCAGAATTTGGCTCCAAAATATGGCTCAGGCCTCGAAATTGGGATGTTTGGGATATTTTGAAAACTGCAGGGGAGTTTGGGACAAATGTGACCAAACGCCGCTTTCAGTACTTGGCATATGTTGGGTATAAAAAAGTCGTAATTTCAAACTGCGAATACGTGCAGAGAGCCAGAATTTGGCTCCAAAATATGGCTCAGGCCTCGAAATTGGGATATTTGGGATATTTTGAAAACTGCAGGGGAGTTTGTGCAAAATGTGACTCACTGCCGCTTTCAGTACTTGGCATATGTTGGGTATAAAAAGTCGTAAATTCAAACTGCGAATACGTGCAGAGAGCCAGAATTTGGCTCCAAAATATGGCTCAGGCCTCGAAATTGGGATGTTTGGGATATTTTAAAAACTGCAGGGGAGTTTGTGCAAAATGTGACTCACGCCGCTTTCAGTACTTGGCATATGTTGGGTATAAAAAGTCGTAATTTCAAACTGCGAATACGTGCAGAGAGCCAGAATTTGGCTCCAAAATATGGCTCAGGCCTCGAAATTGGGATGTTTGGGATATTTTGAAAACTGCAGGGGAGTTTGTGCAAAATGTGACCAAACGCCGCTTTCAGTACTTGGCATATGTTGGGTATAAAAAATCGTAATTTCAAACTGCGAATACGTGCAGAGAGCCAGAATTTGGCTCCAAAATATGGCTCAGGCCTCGAAATTGGGATGTTTGGGATATTTTGAAAACTGCAGGGGAGTTTGTGCAAATGTGACTCACTGCCGCTTTCAGTACTTGGCATATGTTGGGTATAAAAAGTCGTAATATCAAACTGCGAATACGTGCAGAGAGCCAGAATTTGGCTCCAAAATATGGCTCAGGCCTCGAAATTGGGATGTTTGGGATATTTTGAAAACTGCAGGGAGGTTTGGGACAAATGTGACTCAACGCCGCTTTCAGTACTTGGCATATGTTGGGTATAAAAAGTCGTAATTTCAAACTGCGAATACGTGCAGAGAGCCAGAATTTGGCTCCAAAATATGGCTCAGGCCTCGAAATTGGGATGTTTGGGATATTTTGAAAACTGCAGGGGAGTTTGTGCAAAATGTGACCAAACGCCGCTTTCAGTACTTGGCATATGTTGGGTATAAAAAGTTCGTAATTTCAAACTGCGAATACGTGCAGAGAGCCAGAATTTGGCTCCAAAATATGGCTCAGGCCTCGAAATTGGGATGTTTGGGATATTTTGAAAACTGCAGGGGAGTTTGTGCAAATTGTGACTCACTGCCGCTTTCAGTACTTGGCATATGTTGGGTATAAAAAGTCGTAATTTCAAACTGCGAATACGTGCAGAGAGCCAGAATTTGGCTCCAAAATATGGTTCAGGCCTCGATATTGGGATATTTGGGATATTTTGAAAACTGCAGGGAGGTTTGGGACAAATGTGACCAAACGCCGCTTTTAATACTTGGCATATATTGGGTATAAAGAGACGTAATTTCAAACTGCGAATACGTGCAGAGAGCCAGAATTTGGTTCCAAAATATGGCTCAGGCCTCGAAATTGGAATGTTTAGGATATTTTGAAAACTGCAGGGGAGGTTGTGACAAAATGTGACTAACTGCTGCTTTCAGTACTTGGCATATGTTGGTATATAAAAAGTCGTAATTTCAAACTGCGAATACGTTCAGAGAGCCAGAATTTGGATCCAAAATAGGCTCAGGCCTAGAAATTGGGATTATGGGATATTTCGAAAACTGCAGGGAGTTTTTGCAAAATGTGACTCTCTGCCGCTTTCAGGACTTGGCATATGTTGGGTATAAAAATTCGTAATATCAAACTGCGAATACGTGCAGAGAGCCAGAATTTGGCTCCAAAATATGGCTCAGGCCTCGAAATTGGAATGTTGGGATATTTGGAAAACTGCAGGGAGGTTTGGGACAAATGTGACCAAACGCCGCTTTCAGTACTTGGCATATGTTGGGTATAAAAAGTCGTAATTTCAAACTGCGAATACGTGCAGAGAGCCAGAATTTGGCTCCAAAATATGGCTCAGGCCTCGATATTGGGATGTTTGGGATATTTGAAAACTGCAGGGGAGATTGTGCAAAATGTGACTCACTGCCGCTTTCAATACTTGGCATATGTTGGGTATAAAAAGTCGTAACTTATAACTGCGAATACGTGCAGAGAGCCAGAATTTGGATCCAAAATATGGCTCAGGCCTCGAAATTGGGATGTTTGGGATATTTTGAAAACTGCAGGGGATTTTGGACAAATGTGACCAAATGCCGCTTTCAGTACTTGGCATATGTTGGGTATAAAAAGTCGTAATTTCAAACTGCGAATACGTGCAGAGAGCCAGAATTTGGCTCCAAAATATGGCTCAGGCCTCGAAATTGGGATATTTGGGATATTTTGAAAACTGCAGGGGGGTTTGGACAAAATGTACCAAACGCCGCTTTCAGTACTTGGCATATGTTGGGTATAAAAAGTCGTAATTTTCAAACTGCGAATTCGTGCAGAGAGCCAGAATTTGGCTCCAAAATATGGCTCAGGCCTCGAAATAAGGATATTTGGGATATTTTGAAAACTGCAGGGGAGTTTGTGCAAAATGTGACTCACTGCTGCTTTCAGTACTTGGCATATGTTGGGTATAAAAAGTCGTAATATCAAACTGCGAATACGTGCAGAGAGCCAGAATTTGGCTCCAAAATATGGCTCAGGCCTCAATATTGGGATGTTTGGGATATTTTGAAAACTGCAGGGGAGTTTGTGCAAAATGTGACCAAACGCCGCTTTCAGTACTTCGCATATGTTGGGTATAAAAAAGTCGTAATTTCAAACTGCGAATACGTGCAGAGAGCCAGAATTTGGCTCCAAAATATTGCTCAGGCCTCGAAATTGGGATGTTTCGGATATTTTGAAAACTGCAGGGGAGTTTGTGCAAAATGTGACTCACTGCCGCTTTCAGTACTTGGCATATGTTGGGTATAAAAAGTCGTAATTTCAAACTGGGAATACGTGCAGAGAGCCAGAATTTGGCTCCAAAATATGGCTCAGGCCTCGAAATTGGGATATTTAGGATATTTTGAAAACGGCAGGGGAGTTTGTGCAAAATGTGACTCACTGCCACATTCAGTACTTGGCATATGTTGGGTATAAAAAGTCGTAATTTCAAACTGCGAATACGTGCAGAGACCCAGAATTTGACTCCAAAATATGGCTCAGGCCTCGAAATTGGGATATTTGGGATATTTTGAAAACTGCAGGGGAGTTTGTGCAAAATGTGACCAAATGCCGCTTTCAGTACTTGGCATATGTTGGGTATAAAAAGTCGTAATTTCAAACTGCGAATACGTGCAGAGAGCCAGAATTTGGCTCCAAAATATGGCTCAGGCCTCGAAATTGGGATGTTTGGGATATTTTGAAAACTGCAGGGGGTTTGTGCAAATGTGACCCAACGCCGCTTTCAGTACTTGGCATATGTTGGGTATAAAAAGTCGTAATTTCAAACTGCGAATACGTGCAGAGAGCCTGAATTTGGCTCCAAAATATGGCTCAGGCCTCGAAATTGGGATGTTTGGGATTTTTTGAAAACTGCAGGGAGGTTTGGGACAAATGTGACCAAACGCCGCTTTCAGAACTTCACATATGTTGGGTATAAAAAAGTCGTAATTTCAAACTGCGAATACGTGCAGAGAGCCAGAATTTGGCTCCAAAATATGGCTCAGGCCTCAAAATTGGGATGTTTGGGATATTTTGAGAACTGCAGGGAGGTTTGGGACAAATGTGACCAAACGCCGCTTTCAGTACTTTACATATGTTGGGTATAAAAAGTCGTAATATCAAACAGCGAATACGCGCAGAGCGCCTGAATTTGGCTCCAAAATATGGCTTAGGCCTCGAAATTGGGATATTTGGGATATTTTGAAAACTGCAGGGGAGTTTGTGCAAAATGTGACTCACTGCCGCGTTTAGGACTTGGCATATGTTGGGTATAAAAAGTCGTAATTTCAAACTGCGAATACGTGCAGAGAGCAAGAATTTGGCTCCAAAATATGGCTCAGGCCTCGAAATTGGGATTGGAATTTGGGATATTTTGAAAACTGCAGGGAGTTTGTGACAAAATGTGACCAAACGCCGCTTTCAGTACTTGGCATATGTTGGGTATAAAAAGTCGTAATTTCAAACTGCGAATACGTGCAGAGAGCCAGAATTTGGCTCCAAAATATGGCTCAGGCCTCGAAATTGGGATGTTTGGGATATTTTGAAAACTGCAGGGGGAGTTTGTGACAAATGTGACCAAACGCCGCTTTCAGTACTTGGCATATGTTGGGTATAAAAAGTCGTAATTTCAAACTGCGAATACGTGCAGAGAGCCAGAATTTGGCTCCAAAATATGGCTCAGGCCTCGAAATTGGGATATTTGGGATATTTTGAAAACTGCAGGGGAGTTTGGGACAAATGTGACCAAACGCCGCTTTCAGTACTTGGCATATGTTGGGTATAAAAAGTCGTAATTTCAAACTGCGAATACGTGCAGAGAGCCAGAATTTGGCTCCAAAATATGGCTCAGGCCTCGAAATTGGGATGTTTGGGATATTTTGAAAACTGCAGGGGAGTTTGTGCAAAATGTGACTCACTGCCGCTTTCAGTACTTGGCATATGTTGGGTATAAAAAGTCGTAATTTCAAACTGCGAATACGTGCAGAGAGCCAGAATTTGGCTCCAAAATATGGCTCAGGCCTCGAAATTGGGATGTTTGGGATATTTTGAAAACTGCAGGGGAGTTTGGGCAAAATGTGACCAAACGCCGCTTTCAGTACTTGGCATATGTTGGGTATAAAAAAGTCGTAATTTCAAACTGCGAATACGTGCAGAGAGCCAGAATTTGGCTCCAAAATATGGCTCAGGCCTCGAAATTGGGATGTTTGGGATATTTTGAAAACTGCAGGGGAGTTTGTGCAAAATGTGACTCACTGCCGCTTTCAGTACTTGGCATATGTTGGGTATAAAAAGTCGTAATTTCAAACTGCGAATACGTGCAGAGAGCCAGAATTTGGCTCCAAAATATGGCTCAGGCCTCGAAATTGGAATATTTGGGATATTTAGAAAACTGCATTGGAGTTTGTGCAAAATGTGACTCACTGCAGCTTTCAGTACTTGGCATATGTTGGGTATAAAAAGTCGTAATTTCAAACTGCGAATACGTGCAGAGAGCCAGAATTTGGCTCCAAAATATGGCTCAGGCCTCGAAATTTGGATGTTTGAGATATTTTGAAAACTGCAGGGGAGTTTGTGCAAAATGTGACCAAACGCCGCTTTCAGTACTTGGTACATGTTGGGTATAAAAAATTCGTAATTTCAAACTGCGAATACATGCAGAGAGCCAGAATTTGGCTCCAAAATATGGCTCAGGCCTCGAAATTGGGATGTTTGGGATATTTTGAAAACTGCAGGGGAGTTTGTGCAAATGTGACTCACTGCCGCTTTCAGTACTTGGCATATGTTGGGTATAAAAAGTCGTAATTTCAAACTGCGAATACGTGCAGAGAGCCAGAATTTGGCTCCAAAATATGGCTCAGGCCTCGAAATTGGGATGTTTGGGATATTTTGAAAACTGCAGGGGAGTTTGTGCAAAATGTGACTCACTGCCGCTTTCAGTACTTGGCATATGTTGGGTATAAAAAGTCGTAATTTCAAACTGCGAATACGTGCAGAGAGCCAGAATTTGGCTCCAAAATATGGCTCAGGCCTCGAAATTGGGATGTTTGGGATATTTTGAAAACTGCAGGGAGGTTTGGGCAAAATGTGACCAAACGCCGCTTTCAGTACTTGGCATATGTTGGGTATAAAAAGTCGTAATTTCAAACTGCGAATACGTGCAGAGAGCCAGAATTTGGCTCCAAAATATGGCTCAGGCCTCGAAATTGGGATATTTGGGATATTTTGAAAACTGCAGGGGAGTTTGTGCAAAATGTGACTCACTGCCGCTTTCAGTACTTGGCATATGTTGGGTATAAAAAGTCGTAATTTCAAACTGCGAATACGTGCAGAGAGCCAGAATTTGGCTCCAAAATATGGCTCAGGCCTCGAAATTGGGATGTTTGGGATATTTTGAAAACTGCAGGGGAGTTTGGGACAAATGTGACCAAACGCCGCTTTCAGTACTTGGCATATGTTGGGTATAAAAAAGTCGCAATTTCAAACTGCGAATACGTGCAGAGAGCCAGAATTTGGCTCCAAAATATGGCTCAGGCCTCGAAATTGGGATGTTTGGGATATTTTGAAAACTGCAGGGGAGTTTGTGACTAATGTGACCAAACGCCGCTTTCAGTACTTGGCATATGTTGGGTATAAAAAATTCGTAATTTCAAACTGCGAATACGTGCAGAGAGCCAGAATTTGGCTCCAAAATATAGCTCAGGCCTCGAAATTGGGATGTTTGGGATATTTTGAAAACTGCAGGGGAGTTTGTGCAAAATGTGACCAAACGCCGCTTTCAGTACTTGGCATATGTTGGATATAAAAAAAGTCGTAATTTCAAACTGCGAATACGTGCAGAGAGCCAGAATTTGGCTCCAAAATATGGCTCAGGCCTCGAAATTGGGATGTTTTGGATATTTTGAAAACTGCAGGGGAGTTTGTTCAAAAGGTGACTCCCTGCAGCTTTCAGGACTTCGCATATGTTGGGTATAAAAAGTCGTAATATCAAACTGCGAATACGTGCAGAGAGCCAGAATTATGCTCCAAAATATGGCTCAGGCCTCGAAATTGGGATATTTGGGATATTTCGAAAACTGCAGGGGAGTTTGTGCAAAATGTGACTCACTGCCGCTTTCAGGACTTGGCATATGTTGGGTATAAAAAGTCGTAATTTCAAACTGCGAATACGTGCAGAGAGCCAGAATTTGGCTCCAAAATATGGCTCAGGCCTCGAAATTATGATGTTTGGGATATTTTGAAAACTGCAGGGGAGTTTGTGCAAAATGTGACTCATTGCCGCTTTCAGTACTTGGCATATGTTGGGTATAATAAGTCGTAATTTCAAACTGCGAATACGTGCAGAGAGCCAGAATTTGGCTCCAAAATATGGCTCAGGCCTCGATATTGGGATGTTTGGGATATTTTGAAAACTGCAGGGGAGTTTGTGCAAAATGTGACCAAACGCCGCTTTCAGTACTTCGCATATGTTGGGTATAAAAAGTCGTAATTTCAAACTGCGAATACGTGCAGAGAGCCAGAATTTGGCTCCAAAATATGGCTCAGGCCTGGAAATTGGGATGTTTGGGATATTTTGAAAACTGCAGGGGAGTTTGTGCAAATTGTGACTCACTGCCGCTTTTTGTACTTGGCATATGTTGGGTATAAAAAGTCGTAATTTCAAACTGCGAATACGTGCAGAGAGCCAGAATTTGGCTCCAAAATATGGCTCAGGCCTCGAAATTGGGATATTTGGGATATTTTGAAAACTGCAGGGAGGTTTGGGACAAATGTAACCAAACGCCGCATTCAGTACTTGGCATATGTTGGGTATAAAAAGTCGTAATTTCAAACTGCGAATACGAGCAGAGAGCCAGAATTTGGCTCCAAAATATGGCTCAGGCCTCGAAATTGGGATGTTTGGGATATTTTGAAAACTGCAGGGGAGTTTGTGCAAAATGTGACTCACTGCCGCTTTCAGTACTTGGCATATGTTGGGCATAAAAAGTCGTAATTTCAAACTGCGAATACGTGCAGAGAGCCTGAATTTTGCTCCAAAATATAGCTCAGGCCTCGAAATTGGGATATTTGGGATTTTTTGAAAACTGCAGGGGAGTTTGTGCAAAATGTGAATTACTGCTGCTTTCAGTACTTGGCATATGTTGGGTATAAAAAGTCGTAATTTCAAACAGCGAATACGTGCAGAGAGCCAGAATTTGGTTCCAAAATATGGCTCTAGCCTCGAAATTGGGATATTTGGGATATTTCGAAAACTGCAGGGGAGTTTGTGCAAAATGTGACTCACTGCCACTTTCAGGACTTGGCATATGTTGGGTATAAAAAGTCGTAATTTCAAACTGCGAATACGTGCATAGAGCCAGTATTTGGCTCCAAAATATGGCTCTGGCCTCGAAATTGGGATGTTTGGGATATTTTGAAAACTGCAGGGGAGTTTGAAAATGACCAAACGGTACTTGGCATATGTTGGGTATAAAAAGTCGTAATTTCAAACTGCGAATACGTGCAGAGAGCCAGAATTTGGCTCCAAAATATGGCTCAGGCCTCGAAATTGGGATGTTTGGGATATTTTGAAAACTGCAGGGGGGTTTGTGGACAAATGTGACCAAACGCCGCTTTCAGTACTTGGCATATGTTGGGTATAAAAAGTCGTAATTTCAAACTGCGAATACGTGCAGAGAGCCAGAATTTGGCTCCATAATATGGCTCAGGCCTCGAAATTGGGATGTTTGGGATATTTTGAAAGCTGCAGGGAGGTTTGGGACAAATGTGACCAAACGCCGCTTTCAGTACTTGGCATATGTTGGAATAAAAAAGTCGCAATTTCAAACTGCGAATACGTGCAGAGAGTCAGAATTTGGCTAGATAATATGGCTCAGGCCTCGAAATTGGGATATTTGGGATATATCGAAAACTGCAGGGGAGTTTGTGCAAAATGTGACTCACTGCCGCTTTCAGGACTTAGCATATGTTGGGTATAAAAAGTCGTAATTTCAAACTGCGAATACGTGCAGAGAGCCTTAATTTGGCTCCAAAATATGCCTCAGGCCTCGAAATTGGGATGTTTGGGATATTTTGAAAACTGCAGGGAGGTTTGGGACAAAATGTGACCAAACGCCGCTTTCAGTACTTGGCATATGTTGGGTATAAAAAGTCATAATTTCAAACTGCGAATACGTGCAGAGAGCCTTAATTTGGCTCCAAAATATGCCTCAGGCCTCGAAATTGGGATGTTTGGGATATTTTGAAAACTGCAGAGGAGTTTGTTCAAAATGTGACCAAACACCACTTTCAGTACTTGGCATATGTTGGGTATAAAGAGTCGTAATTTTAAACTGCGAATACGTGCAGAGAGCCAGAATTTGGCTCCAAAATATGGCTCAGGCCTCGAAATTGGGATGTTTGGATATTTTGAAAACTGCAGGGGAGTTTGTTCAAAATGTGACTCACTGCCGCTTTCAGTACTTGGCATATGTTGGGTATAAAAAGTCGTAATTTCAAACTGCGAATACGTGCAGAGAGCCAGAATTTGGCTCCAAAATATGGCTCAGCCCTCAAAATTGGGATATTTCGAAAACTGCAGGGGAGTTTGGGCAAAATGTGACTCACTGCCGCTTTCAGGCCTTGGCATATGTTGGGTATAAAAAGTCGTAAATTCAAACTGCGAATACGTGCAGAGAGCCAGAATTTGGCTCCAGAATATGGCTCAGGCCTCGAAATAATGATGTTTGGGATATTTTAAAAACTGCAGGGGAGTTTGTGCAAAATGTGATTCATTGCCGCTTTCAGTACTTGGCATATGTTGGGTATAATAAGTCGTAATTTCAAACTGCGAATACGTGCAGAGAGCCAGAATTTGGCTCCAAAATATGGCTCAGGCCTCGAAATTGGGATGTTTGGGATATTTTGAAAACTGCAGGGGAGTTTGTGCAAAATGTGACCAAACGCCTCTTTCAGTACTTCGCATATATTGGGTATAAAAAATAGTAATATCAAACTGTGAATACATGCAGAGAGCCAGAATTTGGCTCCAAAATATGACTCACGCCTTGAAATTGGGATATTTGGGATATTTTGAAAACTGCAGGGGAGTTTGTTCAAATTATGACTCACTGCCGCTTTCAGTACTTGGCATATGTTGGGTATAAAAAGTCGTAATTTCAAACTGCGAATACGTGCAGAGAGCCAGAATTTGGCTCCAAAATATGGCTCAGGCCTCGAAATTGGGATGTTTGGGATATTTTGAAAACTGCAGGGAGGTTTGGGACAAATGTGACCAAACGCCGCTTTCAGTACTTGGCATATGTTGGGTATAAAAAGTCGTAATTTCAAACTGCGAATACGTGCAGAGAGCCAGAATTTGGCTCCAAAATATGGCTCAGGCCTTGAAATTGGGATGTTTGGGATATTTTGAAAACTGCAGGGGAGTTTGTGCAAAATGTGACTCACTGCCGCTTTCAGTACTTGGCATATGTTGGGTATAAAAAGTCATAATTTCAAACTGCGAATATGTGCAGAGAGCCAGAATTTGGCTCCAAAATATGGCTCTGGACACAAAATTGGGATATTTGGGATATTTTGAAAACTGCAGGGGAGTTTGTGCAAAATGTGACTGACTGCTGCTTTCAGTACTTGGCATTTCTTGGGTATAAAAAGTCGAATTTCAAACTGCGAATACGTGCAGAGAGCCAGAATTTGGCTCCAAAATATGGCTCAGGCCTCGAAATTTGGATATTTAGGATATTTTGAAAACTGCAGAGGAGTTTGTTCAAAATGTGACTCACAGCCGCTTTCAGTACTTGGCATATGTTGGGTATAAAAAGCCGTAATTTCAAACTGCGAATACGTGCAGAGA
Organism: Procambarus clarkii; assembly: GCF_020424385.1. Lineage (NCBI taxonomy): Eukaryota > Metazoa > Arthropoda > Malacostraca > Decapoda > Cambaridae > Procambarus > Procambarus clarkii. Next base: position 149,030 of record NW_025561770.1, on the reverse strand, counting down.
GCCAGAATTTGGCTCCAAAATATGGCTCAGGCCTCGAAATTGGGATGTTTGGGATATTTTGAAAACTGCAGGGGAGTTTGTGCAAAATGTGACCAAACGCCGCTTTCAGTACTTGGCATATGTTGGGTATAAAAAGTCGTAATTTCAAACTGCGAATACGTGCAGAGAGCCAGAATTTGGCTCCAAAATATGGCTCAGGCCTCGAAATTGGGATGTTTGGGATATTTTGAAAACTGCAGGGGGGTTTGGGACAAATGTGACCAAACGCAGCTTTCAGTACTTGGCATATGTTTAGTTTAAAAAGTCGTAATTTCAAACTGCGAATACGTGCAGAGAGCCAGAATTTGGCTCCAAAATATGGCTCAGGCCTCGAAATTGGGATGTTTGGGATATTTTGAAAACTGCAGGGAGGTTTGGGACAAATGTGACCAAACGCCATTTTCAGTACTTGGCATATGTTGGGTATAAAAAGTCGTAATTTCAAACTGCGAATACGTGCAGAGAGCCAGAATTTGGCTCCAAAATATGGCTCAGGCCTCGAAATTGGGATATTTGGGATATTTTGAAAACTGCAGGGGAGTTTGTGCAAAATGTGACTCACTGCCGCTTTCAGTACTTGGCATATGTTGGGTATAAAAAGTCGTAATTTCAAACTGCGAATACGTGCAGAGAGCCAGAATTTGGCTCCAAAATATGGCTCAGGCCTCGAAATTGGGATGTTTGGGATATTTCGAAAACTGCAGGGAGGTTTGGGACAATTGTGACCAAACGCCGCTTTCAGTACTTGGCATATGTTGGGTATAAAAAGTCGTAATATCAAACTGCGAATACGTGCAGAGAGCCAGAATTTGGCTCCAAAATATGGCTCAGGCTTCGATATTGGGATGTTTGGGATATTTTGAAAACTGCAAGGGAGTTTGTGCAAAATGTGACCAAACGCCGCTTTCAGTACTTCGCATATGTTGGGTATAAAAAGTCGTAATGTCAATCTGCGAAAACGTGCATAGAGCCAGAATTTGGCTCCAAAATATGGCTCAGGCCTCGAAATTTGGATATTTCGAAAACTGCACGGGAGTTTGTGCAAAATGTGACTCACTGCCGCTTTCAGGACTTGGCATATGTTGGGTATAAAAAGTCGTAATTTCAAACTGCGAATACGTGCATAGAGCCAGAATTTGGCTCCAAAATATGGCTCAGGCCTCGAAATTGGGATATTTCGAAAACTGCAGGGGAGTTTGTGCAAAATGTGACTCACTGCCGCTTTCAGGACTTGGCATATGTTGGGTATAAAAATTCGTAAATTCAAACTTCGAATACGTGCAGAGAGCCAAAATTTGGCTCCAGAATATGGCTCAGGCCACGAAATTATGATGTTTGGGATATTTTAAAAACTGCATGGGAGTTTGTGCAAAATGTGACTCATTGCCGCTTTCAGTACTTGGCATATGTTGGGTATAAAAAGTCGTAATTTCAAACTGCGAATACGTGCAGAGAGCCAGAATTTGGCTCCAAAATATGGCTCAGGCCTCGATATTGGGATGTTTGGGATATTTTGAAAACTGGAGGGAGTTTGTGCAAAATGTGACCAAACGCCGCTTTCAGTACTTCGCATAAGTTGGGTATAAAAAATTCGTATTTTCAAACAGTGAATACGTGCAGAGAGCCAGAATTTGGCTCCAAAATATGGCTCAGGCCTCGAAATTGGGAAGTTTGCGATATTTTGAAAACTGCAGGGGAGTTTGTGCAAATTGTGACTAACTGCCGCTTTTAGTACTTGGCATATGTTGGGTATAAAAAGTCGTAATTTCAAACTGCGAATACGTGCTGAGAGCCAGAATTTGGCTCCAAAATATGGCTCAGGCCTCGAAATTGGGATATTTGGGATATTTTGAAAACTGCAGGGAGGTTTGGGACAAATGTGACCAAACGCCGCTTTCAATACTTGGCATATATTGGGTATAAAAAGTCGTAATTTCAAACTGCGAATACGTGCAGAGAGCCAGAATTTGGTTCCAAAATATGGCTCAGGCCTCGAAATTGGGATGTTTGGGATATTTTGAAAACTGCAGGGGAGTTTGTGCAAAATGTGACTCACTGCTGCTTTCTGTACTTGGCATATGTTGGGTATAATAAGTCGTAATTTCAAACTGCGAATACGTGCAGAGAGCCAGAATTTGGCTCCAAAATATGGCTCAGGCCTCGAAATTGGGATATTTGGGATATTTTGAAAACTGCAGGGGAGTTTGTGCAAAATGTGACTGACTGCTGCTTTCAGTACTTGGCATATGTTGGGTATAAAAAGTCGTAATTTCAAACTGCGAATACGTGCAGAGAGCCAGAATTTGGATCCAAAATATGGCTCAGGTCTCGAAACTGGGATATTTGGGATTTTTTGAAAACTGCAGGGGAGTTTGTGCAAAATGTGACTCATTGCCGCTTTCAGTACTTGGCATATGTTGGGTATAAAAAGTCGTAATTTCAAACTGCGAATACGTGCAGAGAGCCAGAATTTGGCTCCAAAATATGGCTCAGGCCTCGAAATTGGGATGTTTGGGATATTTTGAAAACTGCAGGGAGTTTGGGACAAATGTGACCAAACGCCGCTTTCAGTACTTGGCATATGTTGGGTATAAAAAGTCGTAATTTCAAACTGCGAATACGTGCAGAGAGCCAGAATTTGGCTCCAAAATATGGCTCAGGCCTCGAAATTGGGATGTTTGGGATATTTTGAAAACTGCAGGGGGGATTGGACAAATGTGACCAAACGCCGCTTTCAGTACTTGGCATATGTTGGGTATAAAAAGTCGTAATTTCAAACTGCGAATACGTGCAGAGAGCCAGAATTTGGCTCCAAAATATGGCTCAGGCCTCGAAATTGGGATGTTTGGGATATTTTGAAAACTGCAGGGGAGTTTGGGACAAATGTGACCAAACGCCGCTTTCAGTACTTGGCATATGTTGGGTATAAAAAGTCGTAATTTCAAACTGCGAATACGTGCAGAGAGCCAGAATTTGGCTCCAAAATATGGCTCAGGCCTCGAAATTGGGATATTTGGGATATTTTGAAAACTGCAGGGGAGTTTGTGCAAAATGTGACTCACTGCCGCTTTCAGTACTTGGCATATGTTGGGTATAAAAAGTCGTAATTTCAAACTGCGAATACGTGCAGAGAGCCAGAATTTGGCTCCAAAATATGGCTCAGGCCTCGAAATTGGGATGTTTGGGATATTTTGAAAACTGCAGGGGAGTTTGTGCAAATGTGACCAAACGCCGCTTTCAGTACTTGGCATATGTTGGGTATAAAAAGTCGTAATTTCAAACTGCGAATACGTGCAGAGAGCCAGAATTTGGCTCCAAAATATGGCTCAGGCCTCGAAATTGGGATGTTTGGGATATTTTGAAAACTGCAGGGGAGTTTGTGCAAAATGTGACCAAACGCCGCTTTCAGTACTTGGCATATGTTGGGTATAAAAAGTCGTAATTTCAAACTGCGAATACGTGCAGAGAGCCAGAATTTGGCTCCAAAATATGGCTCAGGCCTCGAAATTGGGATATTTGGGATATTTTGAAAACTGCAGGGGAGTTTGTGCAAAATGTGACTGACTGCCGCTTTCAGTACTTGGCATATGTTGGGTATAAAAAGTCGTAATTTCAAACTGCGAATACGTGCAGAGAGCCAGAATTTGGCTCCAAAATATGGCTCAGGCCTCGAAATTGGGATATTTGGGATATTTTGAAAACTGCAGGGGAGTTTGTGCAAAATGTGACTGACTGCCGCTTTCAGTACTTGGCATATGTTGGGTATAAAAAGTCGTAATTTCAAACTGCGAATACGTGCAGAGAGCCAGAATTTGGCTCCAAAATATGGCTCAGGCCTCGAAATTGGGATATTTGGGATATTTTGAAAACTGCAGGGGAGTTTGTGCAAAATGTGACTCACTGCCGCTTTCAGTACTTGGCATATGTTGGGTATAAAAAGTCGTAATTTCAAACTGCGAATACGTGCAGAGAGCCAGAATTTGGCTCCAAAATATGGCTCAGGCCTCGAAATTGGGATGTTTGGGATATTTTGAAAACTGCAGGGGAGTTTGGGACAAATGTGACCAAACGCCGCTTTCAGTACTTGGCATATGTTGGGTATAAAAAGTCGTAATTTCAAACTGCGAATACGTGCAGAGAGCCAGAATTTGGCTCCAAAATATGGCTCAGGCCTCGAAATTGGGATGTTTGGGATATTTTGAAAACTGCAGGGGAGTTTGTGCAAAATGTGACCAAACGCCGCTTTCAGTACTTGGCATATGTTGGGTATAAAAAATCGTAATTTCAAACTGCGAATACGTGCAGAGAGCCAGAATTTGGCTCCAAAATATGGCTCAGGCCTCGAAATTGGGATGTTTGGGATATTTTGAAAACTGCAGGGGAGTTTGTGCAAATTGTGACTCACTGCCTCTTTCAGTACTTGGCATGTGTTGGGTATAAAAAGTCGTAATTTCAAACTGCGAATACGTGCAGAGAGCCAGAATTTGGCACCAAAATATTGCTCAGGCCTCGAAATTGGGAAGTTTGGGATATTTTGTAAACTGCAGGGGGTTTGGGACAAATATGACCAAACGCCGCTTTCAGTACTTGGCATATGTTGGGTATAAAAAAGTCATAATTTCAAACTGCGAATACGTGCAGAGAGCCAGAATTTGGCTCCAAAATATGGCTCAGGCCTCGAAATTGGGATGTTTGGGATATTTTGAAAACTGCAGGGGAGTTTGTGCAAAATGTGACTCACTGCCGCTTTCAGTACTTGGCATATGTTGGGTATAAAAAGTCGTAATTTCAAACTGCGAATACGTGCAGAGAGCCAGAATTTGGCTCCAAAATATGGCTCAGGCCTCGAAATTGGGATATTTGGGATATTTTGAAAACTGCAGGGGAGTTTGTGCAAAATGTGACTCACTGCCGCTTTCAGTACTTGGCATATGTTGGGTATAAAAAGTCGTAATTTCAAACTGCGAATACGTGCAGAGAGCCAGAATTTGGCTCCAAAATATGGCTCAGGCCTCGAAATTGGGATGTTTGGGATATTTTGAAAACTGCAGGGGAGTTTGTGCAAAATGTGACTCAACGCCGCTTTCAGTACTTGGCATATGTTGGGTATAAAAAGTCGTAATTTCAAACTGCGAATACGTGCAGAGAGCCAGAATTTGGCTCCAAAATATGGCTCAGGCCTCGAAATTGGGATGTTTGGGATATTTTGAAAACTGCAGGGGAGTTTGTGCAAAATGTGACTCACGCCGCTTTCAGTACTTGGCATATGTTGGGTATAAAAAGTCGTAATTTCAAACTGCGAATACGTGCAGAGAGCCAGAATTTGGCTCCAAAATATGGCTCAGGCCTCGAAATTGGGATGTTTGGGATATTTTGAAAACTGCAGGGGAGTTTGTGCAAAATGTGACTCAAACGCCGCTTTCAGTACTTGGCATATGTTGGGTATAAAAAGTCGTAATTTCAAACTGCGAATACGTGCAGAGAGCCAGAATTTGGCTCCAAAATATGGCTCAGGCCTCGAAATTGGGATGTTTGGGATATTTTGAAAACTGCAGGGGAGTTTGTGCAAAATGTGACCAAACGCCGCTTTCAGTACTTGGCATATGTTGGGTATAAAAAGTCGTAATTTCAAACTGCGAATACGTGCAGAGAGCCAGAATTTGGCTCCAAAATATGGCTCAGGCCTCGAAATTGGGATGTTTGGGATATTTTGAAAACTGCAGGGGAGTTTGTGCAAAATGTGACTCACTGCCGCTTTCAGTACTTGGCATATGTTGGGTATAAAAAGTCGTAATTTCAAACTGCGAATACGTGCAGAGAGCCAGAATTTGGCTCCAAAATATGGCTCAGGCCTCGAAATTGGGATGTTTGGGATATTTTGAAAACTGCAGGGAGTTTGGGAAAATGTGACCAAACGCCGCTTTCAGTACTTGGCATATGTTGGGTATAAAAAGTCGTAATTTCAAACTGCGAATACGTGCAGAGAGCCAGAATTTGGCTCCAAAATATGGCTCAGGCCTCGAAATTGGGATGTTTGGGATATTTTGAAAACTGCAGGGGAGTTTGTGCAAAATGTGACCAAACGCCGCTTTCAGTACTTGGCATATGTTGGGTATAAAAAGTCGTAATTTCAAACTGCGAATACGTGCAGAGAGCCAGAATTTGGCTCCAAAATATGGCTCAGGCCTCGAAATTGGGATGTTTGGGATATTTTGAAAACTGCAGGGGAGTTTGTGCAAATGTGACTCAACGCCGCTTTCAGTACTTGGCATATGTTGGGTATAAAAAGTCGTAATTTCAAACTGCGAATACGTGCAGAGAGCCAGAATTTGGCTCCAAAATATGGCTCAGGCCTCGAAATTGGGATGTTTGGGATATTTTGAAAACTGCAGGGAGTTTGTGACAAATGTGACCAAACGCCGCTTTCAGTACTTGGCATATGTTGGGTATAAAAAGTCGTAATTTCAAACTGCGAATACGTGCAGAGAGCCAGAATTTGGCTCCAAAATTTGGCTCAGGCCTCGAAATTGGGATATTTGGGATATTTTGAAAACTGCAGGGGAGTTTTTGCAAAATGTGACTCACTGCCGCTTTCATTACTTGGCATATGTTGGGTATAAAAAGTCGTAATTTCAAACTGCGAAAACGTGCAGAGAGCCAGAATTTGGCTCCAAAATATGGCTCAGGCCTCGAAATTGGGATGTTTGGGATATTTTGAAAACTGCAGGGGAGTTTGGGACAAATGTGACCAAACGCCGCTTTCAGTACTTGGCATATGTTGGGTATAAAAAGTCGTATTTTCAAACTGCGAATACGTGCATAGAGCCAGAATTTGGCTCCAAAATATGGCTCAGGCCTCGAAATTGGGATGTTTGGGATATTTTGAAAACTGCAGGGGAGTTTTTGCAAAATGTGACTCACTGCCGCTTTCATTGCTTGGCATATGTTGGGTATAAAAAGTCGTAATTTCAAACTGCGAATACGCGCAGAGAGCCAGAATTTGGCTCCAACGTATGGCTCAGGCCTCGAAATTGGGATATTTGGGATATTTTGAAAATTGTAGGGGAGTTTGTGCAAAATGTGACTCACTGCCGCTTTCAGAACTTGGCATATGTTGGGTATACAAAGTCGTAATATCAAACTGCGAATACGTGCAGAGAGCCAAAATTTGGCTCCAAAATATGGCTCAGCCCACGAAATTGGGATGTTTGGGAAATTTTGAAAACTGCAGGGGAGTTTGTGCAAAATGTGACTGACTGCCGCTTTCAGTACTTGGCAAATGTTGGGTATAAAATGTTGTAATTTCAAACTGCGAATACGTGCAGAGAGCCAGAATTTGGCTCCAAAATATGGCTCAGGCCTCGAAATTGGGAAGTTTGGGATATTTTGAAAACTGCAGGGGAGTTTGTGCAAAATGTGACTCACTGCCGCTTTCAGTACTTGGCATATGTTGGGTATAAAAAGTCGTAATTTCAAACTGCGAATACGTGCAGAGAGCCAGAATTTGGCTCCAAAATATGGCTCAGGCCTCGAAATTGGGATATTTGGGATATTTTGAAAACTGCAGGGGAGTTTGGGACAAATGTGACCAAACGCCGCTTTCAGTACTTGGCATATGTTGGGTATAAAAAGTCGTAATTTCAAACTGCGAATACGTGCAGAGAGCCAGAATTTGGCTCCAAAATATGGCTCAGGCCTCGAAATTGGGATGTTTGGGATATTTTGAAAACTGCAGGGGAGTTTGTGCAAAATGTGACCAAACGCCGCTTTCAGTACTTGGCATATGTTGGGTATAAAAAGTCGTAATTTCAAACTGCGAATACGTGCAGAGAGCCAGAATTTGGCTCCAAAATATGGCTCAGGCCTCGAAATTGGGATGTTTGGGATATTTTGAAAACTGCAGGGGAGTTTGTGACAAATGTGACCAAACGCCGCTTTCAGTACTTGGCATATGTTGGGTATAAAAAGTCGTAATTTCAAACTGCGAATACGTGCAGAGAGCCAGAATTTGGCTCCAAAATATGGCTCAGGCCTCGAAATTGGGATGTTTGGGATATTTTGAAAACTGCAGGGGAGTTTGTGCAAAATGTGACTCACTGCCGCTTTCAGTACTTGGCATATGTTGGGTATAAAAAGTCGTAATTTCAAACTGCGAATACGTGCAGAGAGCCAGAATTTGGCTCCAAAATATGGCTCAGGCCTCGAAATTGGGATATTTGGGATATTTTGAAAACTGCAGGGGAGTTTGTGCAAAATGTGACTGACTGCCGCTTTCAGTACTTGGCATATGTTGGGTATAAAAAGTCGTAATTTCAAACTGCGAATACGTGCAGAGAGCCAGAATTTGGCTCCAAAATATGGCTCAGGCCTCGAAATTGGGATGTTTGGGATATTTTGAAAACTGCAGGGGAGTTTGTGCAAAATGTGACTCACTGCCGCTTTCAGTACTTGGCATATGTTGGGTATAAAAAGTCGTAATTTCAAACTGCGAATACGTGCAGAGAGCCAGAATTTGGCTCCAAAATATGGCTCAGGCCTCGAAATTGGGATGTTTGGGATATTTTGAAAACTGCAGGGGAGTTTGGGCAAAATGTGACCAAACGCCGCTTTCAGTACTTGGCATATGTTGGGTATAAAAAGTTCAAACTGCGAATACGTGCAGAGAGCCAGAATTTGGCTCCAAAATATGGCTCAGGCCTCGAAATTGGGATGTTTGGGATATTTTGAAAACTGCAGGGGAGTTTGTGCAAATGTGACCAAACGCCGCTTTCAGTACTTGGCATATGTTGGGTATAAAAAGTCGTAATTTCAAACTGCGAATACGTGCAGAGAGCCAGAATTTGGCTCCAAAATATGGCTCAGGCCTCGAAATTGGGATGTTTGGGATATTTTGAAAACTGCAGGGGAGTTTGTGCAAAATGTGACCAAACGCCGCTTTCAGTACTTGGCATATGTTGGGTATAAAAAGTCGTAATTTCAAACTGCGAATACGTGCAGAGAGCCAGAATTTGGCTCCAAAATATGGCTCAGGCCTCGAAATTGGGATGTTTGGGATATTTCGAAAACTGCAGGGGAGTTTGTGCAAAATGTGACTCAACGCCGCTTTCAGTACTTGGCATATGTTGGGTATAAAAAGTCGTAATTTCAAACTGCGAATACGTGCAGAGAGCCAGAATTTGGCTCCAAAATATGGCTCAGGCCTCGAAACTGGGATGTTTGGGATATTTTGAAAACTGCAGGGAGGTTTGGGACTAATGTGACCAAACGCCGCTTTCAGTACTTTGCATATGTTGGGTATAAAAAAGTCGTAATTTCAAACTGCGAATACGTGCAGAGAGCCAGAATTTGGCTCCAAAATATGGCTCAGGCCTCGAAATTGGGATGTTTTTGATATTTTGAAAACTGCAGGGGGGTTTGTTCACAAATGTGACCAAACGCCGCTTTCAGTACTTGGCATATGTTGGGTATAAAAAGTCGTAATTTCAAACTGCGAATACGTGCAGAGAGCCAGAATTTGGCTCCAAAATATGGCTCAGCCCTCGAAATTGGGATATTTGGGATATTTCGAAAACTGCAGGGGAGTTTGTGCAAAATGTGACTCACTGCCGCTTTCAGGACTTGGCATATGTTGGGTATAAAAAGTCGTAAATTCAAACTTCGAATACGTGCAGAGAGCCAAAATTTGGCTCCAGAATATGGCTCAGGCCTCGAAATTATGATTTTGGGATATTTTAAAAACTGCAGGGGAGTTTGTGCAAAATGTGACTCATTGCCGCTTTCAGTACTTGGCATATGTTGGGTATAAAAAGTCGTAATTTAAAACAGCGAATATGTGCAGAGAGCCAGAATTTGGCTCCAAAATATGGCTCAGGCCTCGATATTGGGATGTTTGGGATATTTTGAAAACTGGAGGGGAGTTTGTGCAAAATGTGACCAAACGCCGCTTTCAGTACTTCGCATAAGTTGGGTATAAAAAATTCGTATTTTCAAACAGCGAATACGTGCAGAGAGCCAGAATTTGGCTCCAAAATATGGCTCAGGCCTGGAAATTGGGATGTTTGCGATATTTTGAAAACTGCAGGGGAGTTTGTGCAAATTGTGACTCTGCCGCTTTTTGTACTTGGCATATGTTGGGTATAAAAAGTCGTAATATCAAACTGCGAATACGTGCAGAGAGCCAGAATTTGGCTCCAAAATATGGTTCAGGCCTCGAAATTGGGATATTTGGGATATTTTGAAAACTGCAGGGAGGTTTGGGACAAATGTGACCAAACGCCGCTTTCAATACTTGGCATATATTGGGTATAAAGAGACGTATTTTCAAACTGCGAATACGTGCACAGAGCCAGAATTTGGTTCCAAAATATGGCTCAGGCCTCGAAATTGGAATGTTTGGGATATTTTGAAAACTGCAGGGGAGTTTGTGCAAAATGTGACTCACTGCTGCTTTCTGTACTTGGCATATGTTGGGTATAATAAGTCGTAATTTCAAACTGCGAATACGTGCAGAGAGCCAGAATTTGGATCCAAAATATGGCTCAGGCCTCAAAACTGGGATATTTGGGATATTTTGAAAACTGCAGGGGAGTTTGTGCAAAATGTGACTGACTGCTGCTTTCAGTACTTGGCATATGTTGGGTATAAAAAGTCGTAATTTCAAACTGCGAATACGTGCAGAGAGCCAGAATTTGGATCCAAAATATGGCTCAGGCCTCGAAATTGGGATATTTGGGATTTTTTGAAAACTGCAGGGGAGTTTGTGCAAAATGTGACTGACTGCCGCTTTCAGTACTTGGCATATGTTGGGTATAAAAAGTCGTAATTTCAAACTGCGAATACGTGCAGAGAGCCAGAATTTGGCTCCAAAATATGGCTCAGGCCTCGAAATTGGGATTTTGGGATATTTTGAAAACTGCAGGGAGGTTTGGGACAAATGTGACCAAACGCCGCTTTCAGTACTTGGTATATGTTGGGTATAAAATGTCTTAATTTCAAACTGCGAATACGTGCAGAGAGCCAGAATTTGGCTCCAAAATATGGCTCAGGCCTCGAAATTGGGATGTTTGGGATATTTTGAAAACTGCAGGGGGGATTGTGACAAATGTGACCAAACGCCGCTTTCAGTACTTGGCATATGTTGGGTATAAAAAGTCGTAATTTCAAACTGCGAATACGTGCAGAGAGCCAGAATTTGGCTCCAAAATATGGCTCAGGCCTCGAAATTGGGATGTTTGGGATATTTTGAAAACTGCAGGGGAGTTTGGGACAAATGTGACCAAACGCCGCTTTCAGTACTTGGCATATGTTGGGTATAAAAAGTCGTAATTTCAAACTGCGAATACGTGTAGAGAGCCAGAATTTGGCTCCAAAATATGGCTCAGGCCTCGAAATTGGGATATTTGGGATATTTTGAAAACTGCAGGGGAGTTTGTGCAAAATGTGACTCACTGCCGCTTTCAGTACTTGGCATATGTTGGGTATAAAAAGTCGTAATTTCAAACTGCGAATACGTGCAGAGAGCCAGAATTTGGCTCCAAAATATGGCTCAGGCCTCGAAATTGGGATGTTTGGGATATTTTGAAAACTGCAGGGGAGTTTGGGACTAATGTGACCAAACGCCGCTTTCAGTACTTGGCATATGTTGGGTATAAAAAATCGTAATTTCAAACTGCGAATACGTGCAGAGAGCCAGAATTTGGCTCCAAAATATGGCTCAGGCCTCGAAATTGGGATGTTTGGGATATTTTGAAAACTGCAGGGGAGTTTGTGCAAAATGTGACCAAACGCCGCTTTCAGTACTTGGCATATGTTGGGTATAAAAAGTCGTAATTTCAAACTGCGAATACGTGCAGAGAGCCAGAATTTGGCTCCAAAATATGGCTCAGGCCTCGAAATTGGGATATTTGGGATATTTTGAAAACTGCAGGGGAGTTTGTGCAAAATGTGACTCACTGCCGCTTTCAGTACTTGGCATATGTTGGGTATAAAAAGTCGTAATTTCAAACTGCGAATACGTGCAGAGAGCCAGAATTTGGCTCCAAAATATGGCTCAGGCCTCGAAATTGGGATATTTGGGATATTTTGAAAACTGCAGGGGAGTTTGTGCAAAATGTGACTGACTGCCGCTTTCAGTACTTGGCATATGTTGGGTATAAAAAGTCGTAATTTCAAACTGCGAATACGTGCAGAGAGCCAGAATTTGGCTCCAAAATATGGCTCAGGCCTCGAAATTGGGATATTTGGGATATTTTGAAAACTGCAGGGGAGTTTGTGCAAAATGTGACTCACTGCCGCTTTCAGTACTTGGCATATGTTGGGTATAAAAAGTCGTAATTTCAAACTGCGAATACGTGCAGAGAGCCAGAATTTGGCTCCAAAATATGGCTCAGGCCTCGAAATTGGGATGTTTGGGATATTTTGAAAACTGCAGGGGAGTTTGGGACAAATGTGACCAAACGCCGCTTTCAGTACTTGGCATATGTTGGGTATAAAAAGTCGTAATTTCAAACTGCGAATACGTGCAGAGAGCCAGAATTTGGCTCCAAAATATGGCTCAGGCCTCGAAATTGGGATGTTTGGGATATTTTGAAAACTGCAGGGGAGTTTGTGCAAAATGTGACCAAACGCCGCTTTCAGTACTTGGCATATGTTGGGTATAAAAAGTCGTAATTTCAAACTGCGAATACGTGCAGAGAGCCAGAATTTGGCTCCAAAATATGGCTCAGGCCTCGAAATTAGGATGTTTGGGATATTTTGAAAACTGCAGGGAGATTTGGGACAAATGTGACCAAACGCCGCTTTCAGTACTTGGCACATGTTGGGTATAAAAAGTCGTAATTTCAAACTGCGAATACGTGCAGAGAGCCAGAATTTGGCTCCAAAATATGGCTCAGGCCTCGAAATTGGGATGTTTGGGATATTTTGAAAACTGCAGGGGAGTTTGTGCAAAATGTGACTCACTGCCGCTTTCAGTACTTGGCATATGTTGGGTATAAAAAGTCGTAATTTCAAACTGCGAATACGTGCAGAGAGCCAGAATTTGGCTCCAAAATATGGCTCAGGCCTCGAAATTGGGATGTTTGGGATATTTTGAAAACTGCAGGGGAGTTTGTGCAAAATGTGACTCACTGCCGCTTTCAGTACTTGGCAAATGTTGGGTATAAAATGTTGTAATTTCAAACTGCGAATACGTGCAGAGAGCCAGAATTTGGCTCCAAAATATGGCTCAGGCCTCGAAATTGGGATGTTTGGGATATTTTGAAAACTGCAGGGGAGTTTGTGCAAAATGTGACTGACTGCCACTTTCAGTACTTGGCATATGTTGGGTATAAAAAGTCGTAATTTCAAACTGCGAATACGTGCAGAGAGCCAGAATTTGGCTCCAAAATATGGCTCAGGCCTCGAAATTGGGATATTTGGGATATTTTGAAAACTGCAGGGGAGTTTGTGCAAATGTGACCAAACGCCGCTTTCAGTACTGGGCATATGTTGGGTATAAAAAGTCGTAATTTCAAACTGCGAATACGTGCAGAGAGCCAGAATTTGGCTCCAAAATATGGCTCAGGCCTCGAAATTGGGATGTTTGGGATATTTTGAAAACTGCAGGGGAGTTTGTGCAAAATGTGACTCAAACGCCGCTTTCAGTACTTGGCATATGTTGGGTATAAAAAGTCGTAATTTCAAACTGCGAATACGTGCAGAGAGCCAGAATTTGGCTCCAAAATATGGCTCAGGCCTCGAAATTGGGATGTTTGGGATATTTTGAAAACTGCAGGGGAGTTTGTGACAAATGTGACCAAACGCCGCTTTCAGTACTTGGCATATGTTGGGTATAAAAAGTCGTAATTTCAAACTGCGAATACGTGCAGAGAGCCAGAATTTGGCTCCAAAATATGGCTCAGGCCTCGAAATTGGGATGTTTGGGATATTTTGAAAACTGCAGGGAGAGTTTGTGACTAATGTGACTCAACGCCGCTTTCAGTACTTGGCATATGTTGGGTATAAAAAGTCGTAATTTCAAACTGCGAATACGTGCAGAGAGCCAGAATTTGGCTCCAAAATATGGCTCAGGCCTCGAAATTGGGATGTTTGGGATATTTTGAAAACTGCAGGGGAGTTTGGGACAAATGTGACCAAACGCCGCTTTCAGTACTTCGCATATGTTGGGTATAAAAAAGTCGTAATTTCAAACTGCGAATACGTGCAGAGAGCCAGAATTTGGCTCCAAAATATGGCTCAGGCCTCGAAATTGGGATGTTTTGATATTTTGAAAACTGCAGGGGAGTTTGGACAAATGTGACCAAACTGCCGCTTTCAGTACTTGGCATATGTTGGGTATAAAAAAGTCGTAATTTCAAACTGCGAATACGTGCAGAGAGCCAGAATTTGGCTCCAAAATATGGCTCAGCCCTCGAAATTGGGATATTTGGGATATTTCGAAAACTGCAGGGGAGTTTGTGCAAAATGTGACTCACTGCCGCTTTCAGGACTTGGCATATGTTGGGTATAAAAAGTCGTAAATTCAAACTTCGAATTCGTGCAGAGAGCCAAAATTTGGCTCCAGAATATGGCTCAGGCCACGAAATTATGATGTTTGGGATATTTTAAAAACTGCTTGGGAGTTTGTGCAAAATGTGACTCATTGCCGCTTTCAGTACTTGGCATATGTTGGGTATAATAAGTCGTAATTTCAAACTGCGAATACCTGCAGAGAGCAAGAATTTGGCTCCAAAATATGGCTCAGGCCTCGATATTGGGATGTTTGGGATATTTTGAAAACTGGAGGGGAGTTTGTGCAAAATGTGACCAAACGCCGCTTTTAGTACTTCGCATAAGTTGGGTATAAAAAATTCGTATTTTCAAACAGTGAATACGTGCAGAGAGCCAGAATTTGGCTCTAAAATATGGCTCAGGCCAGGAAATTGGGATAGTTGCGATATTTTGAAAACTGCAGGGGAGTTTGTGCAAAATGTGACTCATTGCCGCTTTCAGTACTTGGCATATGTTGGGTATAAAAAGTCGTAATATCAAACTGCGAATACGTGCAAAGAGCCAGAATTTGGCTCCAAAATATGGCTCAGACCTCAAAATTGGGATATTTGGGATATTTTGAAAACTGCAGGGAGGTTTGGGACAAATGTAACCAAACGCCGCTTTCAATACTTGGCATATATTGGGTATAAAGAGACGTATTTTCAAACTGCGAATACGTGCACAGAGCCAGAATTTGGTTCCAAAATATGGCTCAGGCTTCGAAATTGGAATGTTTGGGATATTTTGAAAACTGCAGGGGAGTTTGTGCAAAATGTGACTCACTGCTGCTTTCTGTACTTGGCATATGTTGGGTATAATAAGTCGTAATTTCAAACTGCGAATACGTGCAGAGAGCCAGAATTTGGATCCAAAATATGGCTCAGGCCTCAAAACTGGGATATTTGGGATTTTTTGAAAACTGCAGGGGAGTTTGTGCAAAATGTGACTGACTGCTGCTTTCAGTACTTGGCATATGTTGGGTATAAAAAGTCGTAATTTCAAACTGCGAATACGTGCAGAGAGCCAGAATTTGGATCCAAAATATGGATCAGGCCTCAAAATTGGGATATTTGGGATATTTTGAAAACTGCAGGGGAGTTTGTGCAAAATGTGACTGACTGCCGCTTTCAGTACTTGGCATATGTTGGGTATAAAAAGTCGTAATTTCAAACTGCGAATACGTGCAGAGAGCCAGAATTTGGCTCCAAAATATGGCTCAGGCCTCGAAATTGGGATGTTTGGGATATTTTGAAAACTGCAGGGGAGTTTGGGACAAATGTGACCAAACGCCGCTTTCAGTACTTGGCATATGTTGGGTATAAAAAGTCGTAATTTCAAACTGCGAATACGTGCAGAGAGCCAGAATTTGGCTCCAAAATATGGCTCAGGCCTCGAAATTGGGATGTTTGGGATATTTTGAAAACTGCAGGGGGGTTTGGACAAATGTGACCAAACGCCGCTTTCAGTACTTGGCATATGTTGGGTATAAAAATTCATAATATTAAACTGCGAATACGTGCAGAGAGCCTGAATTTGGCTCCAAAATATGGCTCAGGCCTCGAAATTGGGATGTTTGGGATATTTTGAAAACTGCAGGGAGGTTTGGGACAAATGTGACCAAACGCCGCTTTCAGTACTTCACATATGTTGGGTATAAAAAAGTCGTAATTTCAAACTGCGAATACGTGCAGAGAGCCAGAATTTGACTCCAAAATATTGCTCAGGCCTCGAAATTGGGATATTTGGGATATTTTGAAAACTGCAGTGGAGTGTGTGCAAAAAGTGAATCACTGCCGCTTTCAGTACTTGGCATATGTTGGGTATAAAAAGTTGTAATTTCAAACCGCGAATACGTGCAGAGAGCCAGAATTTGGCTCCAAAATATGGCTCAGGCCCCGAAATTGGGATGTTTGGGATATTTTGAAAACTGCATAGAGGTTTGGGACAAATGTGACCAAACGCCGCTTTCAGTACTTAGCATATGTTGGGTATAAAAAAGTCGTAATTTCAAACTGCGAATACGTGCAGAGAGCCTGAATTTGGCTCCAATATATGGCTTAGGCCACGAAATTGGGCTGTTTGGGATATTTTGAAAACTGCAGGGGAGTTTGTGCAAAATGTGACCAAACGCCGCTTTCAGTACTTGGCATATGTTGGGTATAAAAAAGTCGTAATTTCAAACTGCGAATACGTGCAGAGAGCCAGAATTTGGCTCCAAAATATGGCTCAGGCCTCGAAATTGGGATATTTGGGATATTTTGAAAACTGCAGGGGAGTTTGTGCAAAATGTGACTGACTGCCGCTTTCAGTACTTGGCATATGTTGGGTATAAAAAGTCGTAATTTCAAACTGCGAATACGTGCAGAGAGCCAGAATTTGGCTCCAAAATATGGCTCAGGCCTCGAAATTGGGATATTTGGGATATTTTGAAAACTGCAGGGGAGTTTGTGCAAAATGTGACTGACTGCCGCTTTCAGTACTTGGCATATGTTGGGTATAAAAAAGTCGTAATTTCAAACTGCGAATACGTGCAGAGAGCCAGAATTTGGCTCCAAAATATGGCTCAGGCCTCGAAATTGGGATATTTGGGATATTTCGAAAACTGCATTGGAGTTTGTGCAAAATGTGACTCACTGCCGCTTTCAGTACTTGGCATATGTTGGGTATAAAAAGTCGTAATTTCAAACTGCGAATACGTGCAGAGAGCCAGAATTTGGCTCCAAAATATTGCTCAGGTCTCGAAATTGGGATATTTGGGATATTTTGAAAACTGCAGGGGAGTTTGTGCAAAATGTGACTCAACGCCGCTTTCAGTACTTGGCATATGTTGGGTATAAAAAGTCGTAATTTCAAACTGCGAATACGTGCAGAGAGCCAGAATTTGGCTCCAAAATATGGCTCAGGCCTCGAAATTGGGATGTTTGGGATATTTTGAAAACTGGAGGGGACTTTGTGCAAAATGTGACCAAACGCCGCTTCCAGTACTTCGCATATGTTGGGTATAAAAAATTCGTAATTTCAAACTGCGAATACGTGCAGAGAGCCAGAATTTGGCTCCAAAATATGGCTCAGGCCTCGAAATTAGGAAGTTTGCGATATTTTGAAAACTGCAGGGGACTTTGTGCAAATTGTGACTCACTGACGCTTTTAGTACTTGGCATATGTTGGGTATAAAAAGTCGTAATATCAAACTGCGAATACGTGCAGAGAGCCAGAATTTGGCTCCAAAATATGGCTCAGGCATCGAAATTGGGATATTTAAGATATTTTGAAAACTGCAGGGAGGTTTTGGACAAATGTGACCAAACGCCGCTTTCAATACTTGGCATATATTGGGTATAAAAAGTCGTAATATCAAACTGCGAATACGTGCAGAGAGCCAGAATTTGGTTCCAAAATATGGCTCAGGCCTCGAAATTGGGATGTTTGGGATATTTTGAAAACTGCAGGGGAGTTTGTGCAAAATGTGACTCACTGCTGCTTTCTGTACTTGGCATATGTTGGGTATAAAAAGTCGAAATTTCGAACTGCGAATACGTGCAGAGAGCCAGAATTTGGATCCAAAATGTGGCTCAGGCCTCAAAACTGGGATATTTGGGATTTTTTGAAAACTGCAGGGGAGTTTGTGCAAAATGTGACTCATTGCCGCTTTCAGTACTTGGCATATGTTGGGTATAAAAAGTCGTAATATCAAACTGCGAATACGTGCAGAGAGCCAGAATTTGGATCCAAAATATGGCTCAGGCCTCGAAACTGGGATATTTGGGATTTTTTGAAAACTGCAGGGGAGTTTGTGCAAAATGTGACTGACTGCCGCTTTCAGTACTTGGCATATGTTGGGTATAAAAAGTCGTAATTTCAAACTGCGAATACGTGCAGAGAGCCAGAATTTGGCTCCAAAATATGGCTCAGGCCTCGAAATTGGGATGTTTGGGATATTTTGAAAACTGCAGGGGAGTTTGGGGTGACCAAACGCCGCTTTCAGTACTTGGCATATGTTGGGTATAAAAAGTCGTAATTTCAAACTGCGAATACGTGCAGAGAGCCAGAATTTGGCTCCAAAATATGGCTCAGGCCTCGAATTGGGATGTTTGGGATATTTTGAAAACTGCAGGGGGGTTTGGACAAATGTGACCAAACGCCGCTTTCAGTACTTGGCATATGTTGGGTATAAAAAGTCGTAATTTCAAACTGCGAATACGTGCAGAGAGCCAGAATTTGGCTCCAAAATATGGCTCAGGCCTCGAAATTGGGATGTTTGGGATATTTTGAAAACTGCAGGGGGGTTTGGGACAAATGTGACCAAACGCCGCTTTCAGTACTTGGCATATGTTGGGTATAAAAAGTCGTAATTTCAAACTGCGAATACGTGCAGAGAGCCAGAATTTGGCTCCAAAATATGGCTCAGGCCTCGAAATTGGGATATTTGGGATATTTTGAAAACTGCAGGGGAGTTTGTGCAAAATGTGACTCACTGCCGCTTTCAGTACTTGGCATATGTTGGGTATAAAAAGTCGTAATTTCAAACTGCGAATACGTGCAGAGAGCCAGAATTTGGCTCCAAAATATGGCTCAGGCCTCGAAATTGGGATGTTTGGGATATTTTGAAAACTGCAGGGGAGTTTGTGCAAAATGTGACCAAACGCCGCTTTCAGTACTTCGCATATGTTGGGTATAAAAAAGTCGTAATTTCAAACTGCGAATACGTGCAGAGAGCCAGAATTTGGCTCCAAAATATGGCTCAGGCCTCGAAATTGGGATGTTTGGGATATTTTGAAAACTGCAGGGGAGTTTGTGCAAAATGTGACTCACTGCCGCTTTCAGTACTTGGCATATGTTGGGTATAAAAAGTCGTAATATCAAACTGCGAATACGTGCAGAGAGCCAGAATTTGGCTCCAAAATATGGCTCAGGCCTCGAAATTGGGATATTTGGGATATTTTGAAAACTGCAGGGGAGTTTGTGCAAAATGTAACTGACTGCCGCTTTCAGTACTTGGCATATGTTGGGTATAAAAAGTCGTAATTTCAAACTGCGAATACGTGCAGAGAGCCAGAATTTGGCTCCAAAATATGGCTCAGGCCTCGAAATTGGGATGTTTGGGATATTTTGAAAACTGCAGGGGAGTTTGTGCAAAATGTGACCAAACGCCGCTTTCAGTACTTGGCATATGTTGGGTATAAAAAGTCGTAATTTCAAACTGCGAATACGTGCAGAGAGCCAGAATTTGGCTCCAAAATATGGCTCAGGCCTCGAAATTGGGATGTTTGGGATATTTTGAAAACTGCAGGGGAGTTTGGGAAAATGTGACCAAACGCCGCTTTCAGTACTTGGCATATGTTGGGTATAAAAAGTCGTAATTTCAAACTGCGAATACGTGCATAGAACCAGAATTTGGCTCCAAAATATGGCTCAGGCCTCGAAATTGGGATGTTTGGGATATTTTGAAAACTGCAGAGGAGTTTGTGCAAAATGTGACTCACTGCTGCTTTCAGTACTTGGCATATGTTGGGTATAAAAAGTCGTAATTTCAAACTGCGAATACGTGCAGAGAGCCAGAATTTGGCTCCAAAATATGGCTCAGGCCTCGAAATTGGGATGTTTTGCATATTTTGAAAACTGCAGGGGAGTTTGTGCAAAATGTGACTCATTGCCGCTTTCAGTACTTGGCATATGTTGGGTATAAAAAGTCGTAATTTCAAACTGCGAATACGTGCAGAGAGCCAGAATTTGGCTCAAAAATATAGCTCAGGCCTCGAAATTGGGATGTTTGGGATATTTTGAAAACTGCAGGGGAGTTTGTGCAAAATGTGACCAAACGCCGCTTTCAGTACTTGGCATATGTTGGGTATAAAAAAGTCGTAATTTCAAACTGCGAATACGTGCAGAGAGCCAGAATTTGGCTCCAAAATATGGCTCAGGCCTCGAAATTGGGATGTTTGGGATATTTTGAAAACTGCAGGGGAGTTTGTGCAAATTGTGACTCACTGCCGCTTTCAGTACTTGGCATATGTTGGGTATAAAAAGTCGTAATTTCAAACTGCGAATACGTGCAGAGAGCCAGAATTTGGCTCCAAAATATGGCTCAGGCCTCGAAATTGGGATATTTGGGATATTTTGAAAACTGCAGGGAGGTTTGTGACAAATGTGACCAAACGCCGCTTTCAGTACTTGGCATATGTTGGGTATAAAAAGACGTAATTTCAAACTGCGAATACGTGCAGAGAGCCAGAATTTGGCTCCAAAATATGGCTCAGGCCTCGAAATTGGGATGTTTGGGATATTTTGAAAACTGCAGGGGAGTTTGTGCAAAATGTGACTCACTGCCGCTTTCAGTACTTGGCATATGTTGGGTATAAAAAGTCGTAATTTCAAACTGCGAATACGTGCAGAGAGCCAGAATTTGGCTCCAAAATATGGCTCAGGCCTCGAAATTGGGATATTTGCGATATTTTGAAAACTGCAGGGGAGTTTGTGCAAAATGTGACTCACTGCCGCTTTCAGTACTTGGCATATGTTGGGTATAAAAAGTCGTAATTTCAAACTGCGAATACGTGCAGAGAGCCAGAATTTGGCTCCAAAATATGGCTCAGGCCTCGAAATTGGGATATTTGGGATATTTTGAAAACTGCAGGGGAGTTTGTGCAAAATGTGACTCAACGCCGCTTTCAGTACTTGGCATATGTTGGGTATAAAAAGTCGTAATTTCAAACTGCGAATACGTGCAGAGAGCCAGAATTTGGCTCCAAAATATGGCTCAGGCCTCGAAATTGGGATGTTTGGGATATTTTGAAAACTGCAGGGGAGTTTGGACAAATGTGACCAAACGCCGCTTTCAGTACTTGGCATATGTTGGGTATAAAAAGTCGTAATTTCAAACTGCGAATACGTGCAGAGAGCCAGAATTTGGCTCCAAAATATGGCTCAGGCCTCGAAATTGGGATGTTTGGGATATTTTGAAAACTGCAGGGGGGTTTGGGACAAATGTGACCAAACGCCGCTTTCAGTACTTGGCATATGTTGGGTATAAAAAGTCGTAATTTCAAACTGCGAATACGTGCAGAGAGCCAAAATTTGGCTCCAAAATATGGCTCAGGCCTCGAAATTGGGATATTTGGGATATTTTGAAAACTGCAGGGGAGTTTGTGCAAAATGTGACTCATTGTCGCTTTCAGTACTTGGCATATGTTGGGTATAATAAGTGGTAATTTAAAACTGCAAATACGTGCATAGAGCCAGAATTTGGCTCCAAAATATGTCTAAGGCCTCGAAATTGGGATGTTTGGGATATTTTGAAAACTGCAGGGGAGTTTGGGCAAAATGTAACCAAACGCCGCTTTCAGGACTTGGCATATGTTGAGTATAAAAAGTCGTAATTTCAAACTGTGAATACAAGCAGAGAGCCAGAATTTGGCTCCAAAATTAGGCTAAGGCCTCGAAATTGGGATGTTTTGGATATTTTGAAAACTGCCGGGGAGTTTGTGCAAAATGTGACTCATTGCCGCTATCAGTACTAGGCATATGTTGGGTATAAAAAGTCGTAATTTCAAACTTTGAATACGTGCAGAGAGCCAGAATTTGGCTCCAAAATATGGCTCAGGCCTCGAAATTGGGATATTTGGGATATTTTGAAAACTGCCGGGGAGTTTGTGCAAAATGTGACTCATTGCCGCTATCAGTACTAGGCATATGTTGGGTATAAAAAGTCGTAATTTCAAACTTTGAATACGTGCAGAGAGCCAGAATTTGGCTCAAAAATATAGCTCAGGCCTCGAAGTTTGGATGTTTGGGATATTTTGAAAACTGCAGGGGAGTTTGTGCAAAATGTGACCAAACGCCGCTTTCAGTACTTGGCATATGTTGGGTACAAAAAATCGTAATTTCAAACTGCGAATACGTGCAGAGAGCAAGAATTTGGCTCCAAACTATGGCTCAGGCCTCGAAATTGGGATGTTTGGGATATTTTGAAAACTGCAGGGGAGTTTGTGACAAATGTGACTCACTGCCGCTTTCAGTACTTGGCATATGTTGGGTATAAAAAGTCGTAATTTCAAACTGCGAATACGTGCAGAGAGCCAGAATTTGGCTCCAAAATATGGCTCAGGCCTCGAAATTGGGATGTTTGGGATATTTTGAAAACTGCAGGGGAGTTTGTGCAAAATGTGACTCACTGCCGCTTTCAGTACTTGGCATATGTTGGGTATAAAAAGTCGTAATTTCAAACTGCGAATACGTGCAGAGAGCCAGAATTTGGCTCCAAAATATGGCTCAGGCCTCGAAATTGGGATGTTTGGGATATTTTGAAAACTGCAGGGAGGTTTGGGACAAATGTGACCAAACGCCGCTTTCAGTACTTGGCATATGTTGGGTATAAAAAGTCGTAATTTCAAACTGCGAATACGTGCAGAGAGCCAGAATTTGGCTCCAAAATATGGCTCAGGCCTCGAAATTGGGATATTTGGGATATTTTGAAAACTGCAGGGGAGTTTGTGCAAAATGTGACTCACTGCCGCTTTCAGTACTTGGCATATGTTGGGTATAAAAAGTCGTAATTTCAAACTGCGAATACGTGCAGAGAGCCAGAATTTGGCTCCAAAATATGGCTCAGGCCTCGAAATTGGGATGTTTGGGATATTTTGAAAACTGCAGGGGAGTTTGGGACAAATGTGACCAAACGCCGCTTTCAGTACTTGGCATATGTTGGGTATAAAAAAGTCGTAATTTCAAACTGCGAATACGTGCAGAGAGCCAGAATTTGGCTCCAAAATATGGCTCAGGCCTCGAAATTGGGATGTTTGGGATATTTTGAAAACTGCAGGGGAGTTTGTGACAAATGTGACCAAACGCCGCTTTCAGTACTTGGCATATGTTGGGTATAAAAAGTCGTAATTTCAAACTGCGAATACGTGCAGAGAGCCAGAATTTGGCTCCAAAATATGGCTCAGGCCTCGAAATTGGGATGTTTGGGATATTTTGAAAACTGCAGGGGAGTTTGTGCAAAATGTGACCAAACGCCGCTCTCAGTACTTGGCATATGTTGGGCATAAAAAAGTCGTAATATCAAACTGCGAATACGTGCAGAGAGCCAGAATTTGGCTTCAAAATATGTCTCAGGCCTCGAAATTGGGATGTTTGGGATATTTTGAAAACTGCAGGGGAGTTTGTGCAAAATGTGACTCACTGCCGCTTTCAGTACTTGGCATATGTTGGGTATAAAAAGTCGTAATTTCAAACTGCGAATACGTGCAGAGAGCCAGAATTTGGCTCTAAAATATGGCTCAGGCCTCGAAATTGGGATGTTTGGGATATTTTGAAAACTGCAGGGGAGTTTGTGCAAAATGTGACTCACTGCCGCTTTCAGTACTTGGCAAATGTTGGGTATAAAATGTTGTAATTTCAAACTGCGAATACGTGCAGACAGCCAGAATTTGGCTCCAAAATATGGCTCAGGCCTCGATATTTGGGATATTTTGAAAATTGTAGGGGAGTTTGTGCAAAATGTGACTCACTGCTGCTTTCAGTACTTGGCATATGTTGGGTATAAAAAGTCGTAATATCACACTGCGAATACGTGCAGAGCGCCAGAATTTGGCTCCAAAATATGGCTCAGGCCTCGAAATTCGGATGTTTGGGATATTTTGAAAACTGCAGGGATGTTTGGGACAAATGTGACCAAACGCAGCTTTCAGTACTTGGCATATGTTGGGTATAAAAAGTCGTATTTTCAAACTGCAAATAAGCGCAGAGAGCCAGAATTTGGCTCCAAAATATGGCTCAGGCCTCGAAATTGGGATGTTTGGGATATTTTGAAAACTGCAGGGGAGTTTGTGGACAAATGTGACCAAACGCCGCTTTCAGTACTTGGCATATGTTGGGTATAAAAAGTCGTAATTTCAAACTGCGAATACGTGCAGAGAGCCAGAATTTGGCTCCAAAATATGGCTCAGGCCTCAAAATTGGGATGTTTGGGATATTTTGAAAACTGCAGGGGAGTTTGTGCAAAATGTGACTCACTGACGCTTTTAGTACTTAGCATATGTTGGGTATAAAAAGTCGTAATATCAAAGTGCGAATACGTGCAGAGAGTCAGAATTTGGGTCCAAAATATGGCTCAGGCCTCAAAATTCGGATATTTGGGATATTTTGAAAACTGCAGGGGAGTTTGTGCAAATTGTGACTCACTGCCACTTTCAGTACTAGGCATATGTTGGGTATAAAAAGTCGTAATTTCAAACTGCGAATACGTGCAGAGAGCCAGAATTTGGCTCCAAAATATGGCTCAGGCCTCGAAATTGGGATGTTTGGGATATTTTGAAAACTGCAGGGGGGTTTGGACAAATGTGACCAAACGCCGCTTTCAGTACTTGGCATATGTTGGGTATAAAAAGTCGTAATTTCAAACTGCGAATACGTGCAGAGAGCCAGAATTTGGCTCCAAAATATGGCTCAGGCCTCGAAATTGGGATGTTTGGGATAATTTGGAAACTGCAGGGGAATTTGGGACAAATGTGACCAAACGCCGCTTTCAGTACTTCTCATATGTTGGGTATAAAAAGTCGTAATTTCAAACTGCGACTACGTGCAGAGAGCCAGAATTTAGCTCCAAAATATGGCTCAGGCCTCGAAATTGGGATGTTTGGGATATTTTGAAAACTGCAGGGGAGTTTGTGCAAAATGTGACTCACTGCCGCTTTCAGTACTTGGCATATGTTGGGTATAAATAAGTCGTAATTTCAAACTGCGAATACGTGCAGAGAGCCAGAATTTGGCTCCAAAATATGGCTCAGGCCTCGAAATTGGGATGTTTGGGATATTTTGAAAACTGCAGGGGAGTTTGGGACAAATGTGACCAAACGCCGCTTTCAGTACTTGGCATATGTTGGGTATAAAAAGTCGTAATTTCAAACTGCGAATACGTGCAGAGAGCCAGAATTTGGCTCCAAAATATGGCTCAGGCCTCGAAATTGGGATGTTTGGGATATTTTGAAAACTGCAGGGAGGTTTGGGACAAATGTGACCAAACGCCGCTTTCAGTACTTGGCATATGTTGGGTATAAAAAATCGTAATTTCAAACTGCGAATACGTGCAGAGAGCCAGAATTTGGCTCCAAAATATGGCTCAGGCCTCGAAATTGGGATGTTTGGGATATTTTGAAAACTGCAGGGGAGTTTGTGCAAAATGTGACCAAACGCCGCTTTCAGTACTTGGCATATGTTGGGTATAAAAAGTCGTAATTTCAAACTGCGAATACGTGCAGAGAGCCAGAATTTGGCTCCAAAATATGGCTCAGGCCTCGAAATTGGGATGTTTGGGATATTTTGAAAACTGCAGGGAGTTTGTGCAAAATGTGACTCACTGCCGCTTTCAGTACTTGGCATATGTTGGGTATAAAAAGTCGTAATTTCAAACTGCGAATACGTGCAGAGAGCCAGAATTTGGCTCCAAAATATGGCTCAGGCCTCGAAATTGGGATATTTGGGATATTTTGAAAACTGCAGGGGAGTTTGTGCAAAATGTGACTCACTGCCGCTTTCAGTACTTGGCATATGTTGGGTATAAAAAGTCGTAATTTCAAACTGCGAATACGTGCAGAGAGCCAGAATTTGGCTCCAAAATATGGCTCAGGCCTCGAAATTGGGATGTTTGGGATATTTTGAAAACTGCAGGGGAGTTTGGGACAAATGTGACCAAACGCTGCTTTCAGTACTTCGCATATGTTGTGTATAAAAACACCGTAATTTCAAACTGCGAATACTTGCAGAGAGCCAGAATTTGGCTCAAAAATATGGCTCAGGCCTCGAAGTTGGGATGTTTGGGATATTTTGAAAACTGCAGGGGAGTTTGGACAAATGTGACCAAACGCCGCTTTCAGTACTTGGCATATGTTAGGTATAAAAAGTCGTAATATCAAACTGCGAATACGTGCAGAGAGCCAGAATTTGGCTCCAAAATATGGCTCAGGCCTCGATATTGGGATGTTTGGGATATTTTGAAAACTGCAGGGGAGTTTGTGCAAAATGTGACCAAACGCCGCTTTCAGTACTTCGCATATGTTGGGTACAAAAAATCGTAATTTCAAACTGCGAATACGTGCAGAGAGCCAGAATTTGGCTCCAAAATATGGCTCAGGCCTCGAAATTGGGATGTTTATGATATTTTGAAAACTGCAGGGGAGTTTGTGCAAATGTGACTCACTGCCGCTTTCAGTACTTGGCATATGTTGGGTATAAAAAGTCGTAATTTCAAACTGCGAATACGTGCAGAGAGCCAGAATTTGGCTCCAAAATATGGCTCAGGCCTCGAAATTGGGATGTTTGGGATATTTTGAAAACTGCAGGGGGTTTGGGACAAATGTGACCAAACGCCGCTTTCAGTACTTGGCATATGTTGGGTATAAAAAGTCGTAATTTCAAACTGCGAATACGTGCAGAGAGCCAGAATTTGGCTCCAAAATATGGCTCAGGCCTCGAAATTGGGATGTTTGGGATATTTTGAAAACTGCAGGGGGGTTTGGGCAAAATGTGACCAAACGCCGCTTTCAGTACTTGGCATATGTTGGGTATAAAAAGTCGTAATTTCAAACTGCGAATACGTGCAGAGAGCCAGAATTTGGCTCCAAAATATGGCTCAGGCCTCGAAATTGGGATATTTGGGATATTTTGAAAACTGCAGGGAGTTTGTGCAAAATGTGACTCACTGCCGCTTTCAGTACTTGGCATATGTTGGGTATAAAAAGTCGTAATTTCAAACTGCGAATACGTGCAGAGAGCCAGAATTTGGCTCCAAAATATGGCTCAGGCCTCGAAATTGGGATGTTTGGGATATTTTGAAAACTGCAGGGGAGTTTGGGACAAATGTGACCAAACGCCGCTTTCAGTACTTGGCATATGTTGGGTATAAAAAGTCGTAATTTCAAACTGCGAATACGTGCAGAGAGCCAGAATTTGGCTCCAAAATATGGCTCAGGCCTCGAAATTGGGATGTTTGGGATATTTTGAAAAGTGCAGGGGGGATTGGGACAAATGTGTCTAAACGCCGCTTTCAGTACTTGGCATATGTTGGGTATAAAAAATCACAATGTCAAACTGCGAATACGTGCAGAGAGCCAGAATTTGGCTCCAAAATATGGCTCAGGCCTCGATATTGGGATGTTTGGGGTATTTTGAAAACTGCAGGGGAGTTTGTGCAAAATGTGACCAAACGCTGCTTTCATTACTTGGCATATGTTGGGTATAAAAAAGTCGCAATTTCAAACTGCGAATACGTGCAGAGAGCCAGAATTTGGCTCCAAAATATGGCTCAGGCCTCGAAATTGGGATGTTTGGGATATTTTGAAAACTGCAGGGTAGTTTGTTCAAAATGTGACTCACTGCCACTTTCAGTACTTGGCATATGTTGGGTATAAAAAGTCGTAATTTCAAACTGCGAATACGTGCAGAGAGCCAGAATTTGGATCCAAAATATGGCTCAGGCCTCGAAATTGGGATATTTGGGATATTTTGAAAACTGCAGGGGAGTTTGTGCAAAATGTGACTCACTGCCGCTTTCAGTACTTGGCATATGTTGGGTATAAAAAGTCGTAATATCAAACTGCGAATACGTGCAGAGAGCAGGAATTTGGCTCCAAAATATGGCTCAGGCCTCGAAATTGGGATGTTTGGGATATTTTGTAAACTGCAGGGGAGTTTGGGACAAATGTGACCAAACGCCGCTTTCAGTACTTGGCATATGTTGGGTATAAAAAGTCGTAATTTCAAACTGCGAATACGTGCAGAGAGCCAGAGTTTGGATCCAAAATATGGCTCAGGCCTCGAAATTGGGATGTTTTTGGATATTTTGAAAACTGCAGGGGTGATTGTGACAAATGTGACCAAACGCCGCTTTCAGTACTTGGCATATGTTGGGTATAAAAAAGTCGTAATTTCAAACTGCGAATACGTGCAGAGAGCCAGAATTTGGCTCCAAAATATGGCTCAGGCCTCGAAATATTGGGATGTTTGGGATATTTTGAAAACTGCAGGGGAGTTTGTGCAAAATGTGACCAAACGCCGCTTTCAGTACTTGGCATATGTTGCTATAAAAAATTCGCAATTTCAAACTGCGAATACGTGCAGAGAGCCAGAATTTGGCTCCAAAATATGGCTCAGGCCTCGAAATTGGGATGTTTGGGATATTTTGAAAACTGCAGGGGAGTTTGTGCAAAATGTGACTCACTGCCGCTTTCAGTACTTGGCATATGTTGGGTATAAAAAGTCGTAATATCAAACTGCGAATACGTGCAGAGAGCCAGAATTTGGCTCCAAAATATGGCTCAGGCCTCGAAATTGGGATGTTTGGGATATTTTGAAAACTGCAGGGAGGTTTGGGACAAATGTGACCAAACGCCGCTTTCAGTACTTGGCATATGTTGGGTATAAAAAGTCGTAATATCAAACTGCGAATACGTGCATAGAGCCCGAATTTGGCTCCAAAATATGGCTCAGGCCTCGATATTGGGTTGTTTGGGATATTTTGAAAACTGCAGAGGGGATTGGGACAAATGTGACCAAACGCCGCTTTCAGTACTTGGCATATGTTGGGTATAAAAAGTCGTAATTTCAAACTGCGAATAAGTGCAGAGAGCCAGAATTTGGCTGCAACATATGGCTCATTCCTCGAAATTGGGATATTTGGGATATTTTGAAAACTGCAGGGGAGTTTGTCCAAAATGTGACTCACTGCCGCTTTCAGTACTTTGCATATGTTGGGTATAAAAAGTCGTAATATCAAACTGCGAATACGTGCAGAGAGCCAGAATTTGGCTCCAAAATATGGCTCAGGCCTCGAAATTGGGATGTTTGGGATATTTTGAAAACTGCAGGGGAGTTTGTGCAAAATGTGACCAAACGCCGCTTTGAGTACTTGGCACATGTTGGGTAAAAAAAAGTCGTAATTTCAAACTGCGAATACGTGCAGAGAGCCAGAATTTGGCTCCAAAATATGGCTCAGGCCTCGAAATTGGGATGTTTGGGATATTTTGAAAACTGCAGGGGAGTTTGTGCAAAATGTGACTCACTGCCGCTTTCAGTACTTGGCATATGTTGGGTATAAAAAGTCGTAATTTCAAACTGCGAATACGTGCAGAGAGCCAGAATTTGGCTCCAAAATATGGCTCAGGCCTCGAAATTGGGATGTTTGGGATATTTTGAAAACTGCAGGGGAGTTTGTGCAAAATGTTACTGACTGCCGCTTTCAGTACTTGGCAAATGTTGGGTATAAAATGTTGTAATTTCAAACTGCGAATACATGCAGAGAGCAAGAATTTGGCTCCAAAATATGGCTCAGGCCTCGAAATTGGGATACTTGGGATATT
This sequence comes from Procambarus clarkii, assembly GCF_020424385.1. Taxonomy (NCBI): domain Eukaryota; kingdom Metazoa; phylum Arthropoda; class Malacostraca; order Decapoda; family Cambaridae; genus Procambarus; species Procambarus clarkii. Next base: position 119,106 of record NW_025561770.1, on the reverse strand, counting down.
TCTTGCAAACTGCACGGAGATTTGGGACAAATGGGACCAAACGCCGCTTTCAGTACTTGGCACATGTTGGGTATAAAAAAGTCGCAATTTCAAACTGCGAATACGTGCAGAGAGCCAGAATTTGGCTCCAAAATATGGCTCAGGCCTCGAAATTGGGATGTTTGGGATATTTTGAAAACTGCAGGGAGGTTTAGGACAAATGTGACCAAACGCCGCTTTCAGTACTTTGCATATGTTGGGTATAAAAAAGTCGTAATTTCAAACTGCGAATACGTGCAGAGAGCCAGAATTTGGCTCCAAAATATGGCTCAGGCCTCGAAATTGGGATGTTTGGGATATTTTGAAAACTGCAAGGGAGTTTGTGCAAAATGTGACCAAACGCCGCTTTCAGTACTTGGCATATGCTGGGTATAAAAAATTCGTAATTTCAAACTGCGAATACGTGCAGAGAGCCAGAATTTGGCTCCAAAATATGGCTCAGGCCTCGAAATTGGGATGTTTGGGATATTTTGAAAACTGCAGGGGAGTTTGTGCAAAATGTGACTTACTGCCGCTTTCAGTACTTGGCATATGTTGGGCATAAAAAGTCGTAATTTCAAACTGCGAATACGTGCAGAGAGCCAGAATTTGGCTCCAAAATATGGCTCAGGCCTCGAAATTGGGATGTTTGGGATATTTTGAAAACTGCAGGGGGTTTGTGACAAATGTGACCAAATGCCGCTTTCAGTACTTGGCATATGTTGGGTATAAAAAGTCGTAATTTCAAACTGCGAATACGTGCAGAGAGCCAGAATTTGGCTCCAAAATATGGCTCAGGCCTCGAAATTGGGATGTTTGGGATATTTTGAAAACTGCAGGGGATTTGGACAAATGTGACCAAACGCCGCTTTCAGTACTTGGCATATGTTGGGTATAAAAAATCGTAATTTCAAACTGCGAATACGTGCAGAGAGCCAGAATTTGGCTCCAAAATATGGCTCAGGCCTCGAAATTGGGATATTTGGGATATTTTGAAAACTGCAGGGGAGTTTGTGCAAAATGTGACTCACTGCCGCTTTCAGTACTTGGCATATGTTGGGTATAAAAAGTCGTAATATCAAACTGCGAATACGTGCAGAGAGCCAGAATTTGGCTCCAAAATATGGCTCAGGCCTCGAAATTGGGATGTTTGGGATATTTTGAAAACTGCAGGGGAGTATGTGCAAAATGTGACCAAACGCCACTTTCAGTACTTGGCATATGTTGGGTATAAAAAGTCGTAATTTCAAACTGCGAATACGTGCAGAGAGCCAGAATTTGGCTCCAAAATATGGCTCAGGCCTCGAAATTGGGATGTTTGGGATATTTTGAAAACTGCAGGGGAGTTTGTTCAAAATGTGACTCACTGCCGCTTTCAGTACTTGGCATATGTTGGGTATAAAAAGTCGTAATTTCAAACTGCGAATACGTGCAGAGAGCCAGAATTTGGCTCCAAAATATGGCTCAGGCCTCGAAATTGGGATATTTGGGATTTTTTGAAAACTGCAGGGGAGTTTGTGCAAAATGTGACTGACTGCCGCTTTCAGTACTTGGCATATGTTGGGTATAAAAAGTCGTAATTTCAAACTGCGAATACGTGCAGAGAGCCAGAATTTGGCTCCAAAATATGGCTCAGGCCTCGAAATTGGGATGTTTGGGATATTTTGAAAACTGCAGGGGAGTTTGGGACAAATGTGACCAAACGCCGCTTTCAGTACTTGGCATATGTTGGGTATAAAAAGTCGTAATTTCAAACTGCGAATACGTGCAGAGAGCCAGAATTTGGCTCCAAAATATGGCTCAGGCCTCGAAATTGGGATGTTTGGGATATTTTGAAAACTGCAGGGGAGTTTGTGACAAATGTGACCAAACGCCGCTTTCAGTACTTAGCATATGTTGGGTATAAAAAAGTCGTAATTTCAAACTGCGAATACGTGCAGAGAGCCAGAATTTGGCTCCAAAATATGGCTCAGGCCTCGAAATTGGGATGTTTGGGATATTTTGAAAACTGCAGGGGAGTTTGTGCAAAATGTGACCAAACGCCGCTTTCAGTACTTGGCATATGTTGGGTATAAAAAATTCGTAATTTCAAACTGCGAATACGTGCAGAGAGCCAGAATTTGGCTCCAAAATATGGCTCAGGCCTCGAAATTGGGATGTTTGGGATATTTTGAAAACTGCAGGGGAGTTTGTGCAAATTGTGACTCACTGCCGCTTTCAGTACTTGGCATATGTTGGGTATAAAAAGTCGTAATATCAAACTGCGAATACGTGCAGAGAGCCAGAATTTGGCTCCAAAATATGGCTCAGGCCTCGAAATTGGGATGTTTGGGATATTTTGAAAACTGCAGGGTGGTTTGTGACAAATGTGACCAAACGCCGCTTTCAGTACTTGGCATATGTTGGGTATAAAAAAAGTCGTAATTTCAAACTGCGAATTCGTGCAGAGAGCCAGAATTTGGCTCCAAAATATGACTCAGGCCTCGATATTGGGATGTTTGGGATATTTTGAAAACTGCACGAAAATTTGGGACAAATGTGACCAAACGCCGCTTTCAGTACTTCGCATATGTTGGGTATAAAAAATCGTAATTTCAAACTGCGAATACGTGCAGAGAGCCAGAATTTGGGTCCAAAATATGGTTCAGGCCTCGAAATTGGGATATTTGGAATATTTCGAAAACTGCAGGGGAGTTTGTGCAAAATGTGACTCATTGCCGCTTTCAGTACTTAGCAAATGGTGGGTATAAAAAGTCGTAATTTCAAACTGCGAATACGTGCAGAGAGCCAGAATTTGGCTCCAAAATATGGCTCAGGCCTCGAAATTGGGATGTTTGGGATATTTTGAAAACTGCAGGGGAGTTTGTGCAAAATGTGACCAAACGCCGCTTTCAGTACTTGGCATATGTTGGGTATAAAAAGTCGTAATTTCAAACTGCGAATACGTGCAGAGAGCCAGAATTTGGCTCCAAAATATGGCTCAGGCCTCGAAATTGGGATATTTGGGATATTTTGAAAACTGCAGGGGGGTTTGTGCAAAATGTGACTGACTGCCGCTTTCAGTACTTGGCATATGTTGGGTATAAAAAGTCGCAATTTCAAACTGCGAATACGTGCAGAGAGTCAGAATTTGGCTCCAAAATATGGCTCAGGCCTCGAAATTGGGATGTTTGGGATATTTTGAAAACTGCAGGGGAGTTTGGGACAAATGTGACCAAACGCCGCTTTCAGTACTTGGCATATGTTGGGTATAAAAATTCGTAATTTTAAACTGCGAATACGTGCAGAGAGCCAGAATTTGGCTCCAAAATATGGCTCAGGCCTCGAAATTGGGATGTTTGGGATATTTTGAAAACTGCAGGGGGGTTTGGGACAAATGTGACCAAACGCCGCTTTCAGTACTTCGCATATGTTGGGTATAAAAAATTCGTAATTTCAAACTGCGAATACGTGCAGAGAGCCAGAATTTGGCTCCAAAATATGGCTCAGGCCTCGAAATTGGGATGTTTGGGATATTTTGAAAACTGCAGGGGAGTTTGTGCAAAATGTGACTCACTGCCGCTTTCAGTACTTGGCATATGTTGGGTATAAAAAGTCGTAATTTCAAACTGCGAATACGTGCAGAGAGCCAGAATTTGGCTCCAAAATATGGCTCAGGCCTCGAAATTGGGATGTTTGGGATATTTTGAAAACTGCAGGGGGGTTTGGGACAAATGTGACCAAATGCCGCTTTCAGTACTTGGCATATGTTGGGTATAAAAAGTCGTAATATCAAACTGCGAATACGTGCAGAGAGCCAGAATTTGGCTCCAAAATATGGCTCAGGCCTCGAAATTGGGATGTTTGGGATATTTTGAAAACTGCAGGGGGTTTGGGACAAATGTGACCAAACGCCGCTTTCAGTACTTGGCATATGTTGGGTATAAAAAATCGTAATTTCAAACTGCGAATACGTGCAGAGAGCCAGAATTTGGCTCCAAAATATGGCTCAGGCCTCGAAATTGGGATGTTTGGGATATTTTGAAAACTGCAGGGGAGTTTGTGCAAAATGTGACCAAACGCCGCTTTCAGTACTTGGCATATGTTGGGTATAAAAAAGTCGTAATTTCAAACTGCGAATACGTGCAGAGAGCCAGAATTTGGCTCCAAAATATGGCTCAGGCCTCGAAATTGGGATGTTTGGGATATTTTGAAAACTGCAGGGGAGTTTTTCAAAATGTGACTCACTGCCGCTTTCAGTACTTGGCATATGTTGGGTATAAAAAGTCGTAATTTCAAACAGATAATACGTGCAGAGAGCCAGAATTTGGCTCCATAATATGGCTCAGGCCTCGAAACTGGGATATTTGGGATATTTTGAAAACTGCAGGGGAGTTTGTGCAAAATGTGACTGACTGCCGCTTTCAGTACTTGACATATGTTGGGTATAAAAAGTCGTAATTTCAAACTGCGAATACGTGCAGAGAGCCAGAATTTGGCTCCAAAATATGGCTCAGGCCTCGAAATTGGGATGTTTGGGTTATTTTGAAAACTGCAGGGGAGTTTGGGACAAATATGACCAAACGCCGCTTTCAGTACTTGGCATATGTTGGGTATAAAAAGTCGTAATTTCAAACTGCGAATACGTGCAGAGAGCCAGAATTTGGCTCCAAAATATGGCTCAGGCCTCGATATTGGGATGTTTGGGATATTTTGAAAATTGCAGGGGTGATTTTGACAAATGTGACCAAACGCCGCTTTCAGTACTTGGCATATGTTCCGTATAAAAATCGTAATTTCAAACTGCGAATACGTGCAGAGAGCCAGAATATGGCTCCAAAATATGGCTCAGGCCTCGAAATTGGGATGTTTGGGATATTTTGAAAACTGCAGGGGAGTTTGTGCAAAATGTGACCAAACGCCGCTTTCAGTACTTGGCATATGTTCCGTATAAAAATCGTAATTTCAAACTGCGAATACGTGCAGAGAGCCAGAATATGGCTCCAAAATATGGCTCAGGCCTCGAAATTGGGAAGTTTGGGATATTTTGAAAACTGTAAGGGAGTTTGTGCAAATTGTGACTCACTGCCGCTTTATGTTCTTGGCATATGTTGGATATAATAGGCCGTAATTTCAAACTGCGAATACGTGCAGAGAGCCAGAATTTGGCTCCAAAATATGGCTCAGGCCTCGATATTGGGATGTTTGGGATATTTTGAAAACTGCAGGGGGATTGTGGACAAATGTGACCAAATGCCGCTTTCAGTACTTGGCATATGTTGGGTATAAAAAGTCGTAATTTCAAACTGCGACTACGTGCAGAGAGCCAGAATTTGGCTCCAAAATATGGCTCAGGCCTCGAAATTGGGATGTTTAGGATATTTTGAAAACTGCAGGGAGGATTGGGACAAATGTGACCAAACGCCGCTTTCAGTACTTGGCATATGTTGGGTATAAAAAGTCGTAATTTCAAACTGCGAATACGTGCAGAGAGCCAGAATTTGGCTCCAAAATATGGCTCAGGCCTCGAAATTGGGATATTTGGGATATTTTGAAAACTGCAGGGGAGTTTGTGCAAAATGTGACTCACTGCTGCTTTCAGTACTTGGCATATGTTGGGTATAAAAAGTCGTAATATCAAACTGCGAATACGTGCAGAGAGCCAGAATTTGGCTCCAAAATATGGCTCAGGCCTCGATATTGGGATGTTTGGGATATTTTGAAAACTGCAGGGGAGTTTGTGCAAAATGTGACCAAACGCCGCTTTCAGTACTTCACATATGTTGGGTATAAAAAAGTCGTAATTTCAAACTGCGAATACGTGCAGAGAGCCAGAATTTGGCTCCAAAATATGGCTCAGGCCTCGAAATTGGGATGTTTGGGATATTTTGAAAACTGCAGGGGAGTTTGTTCAAAATGTGACTCACTGCCGCTTTCAGTACTTGGCATATGTTGGGTATAAAAAGTCGTAATTTCAGACTGCGAATAGGTGCAGAGAACCAGAATTTGGATCCAAAATATGGCTCAGGCCTCGAAATTGGGATATTTGTGATATTTTGAAAACTGCAGGGGAGTTTATGCAAAATGTGACTGACTGCCACTTTCAGTACTGGGCATATGTTGGGTATTAAAAGTCGTAATAATTTCAAACTGCGAATACGTGCAGAGAGCCAGAATTTGGCTCCAAAATATGGCTCAGGCCTCGAAATTGGGATGTTTGGGATATTTTGAAAACTGCAGGGGGGTTTGGGAGAAATATGACCAAACTCCGCTTTCAGTACTTGGCATATGTTGGGTATAAAAAAGTCGCAATTTCAAACTGCGAATACGTGCAGAGAGCCAGAATTTGGCTCCAAAATATGGCTCAGGCCTCGAAATTGGGATGTTTGGGATATTTTGAAAACTGCAGGGGTGATTAGGACAAATGTGACCAAACGCCGCTTTCAGTACTTGGCATATGTTGGGTATAAAAAAGTCGTAATTTCAAACTGCGAATACGTGCAGAGAGCCAGAATTTGGCTCCAAAATATGGCTCAGGCCTCGAAATTGGGATGTTTGGGATATTTTGAAAACTGGAGGGGAGTTTGTGCAAAATGTGACCAAACGCCGCTTTCAGTACTTCGCATATGTTGGGTATAAAAAATTCGTAATTTCAAACTGTGAATACGTGCAGAGAGCCAGAATTTGGCTCCAAAATATGGCTCAGGCCTGGAAATTGGGATGTTTGGGATATTTTGAAAACTGCAGGGGAGTTTGTGCAAATTGTGACTCACTGCCGCTTTCAGTACTTGGCATATGTTGGGTATAAAAATCGCAATATCAAACTGCGAATACGTGCAGAGAGCCAGAATTTGGCTCCAAATTATGGCTCAGGCCTTGATATTGGGATGTTTAGGATATTTTGAAAACTGCAGGGGGGTTTGTGGACAAATGTGACCAAATGCCGCTTTCAGTACTTGGCATATGTTGGGTATAAAAAGTCGTAATATCAAACTGCGAATACGTGCAGAGAGCCAGAATTTGGCTCCAAAATATGGCTCAGGCCTCGAAATTGGGATGTTTGGGATATTTTGAAAACTGCAGGGGATTTGGACAAATGTGACCAAACGCCGCTTTCAGTACTTGGCATATGTTGGGTATAAAAAGTCGTAATTTCAAACTGCGAATACGTGCAGAGAGCCAGAATTTGGCTCCAAAATATGGCTCAGGCCTCGAAATTGGGATATTTGGGATATTTTGAAAACTGCAGGGGAGTTTGTGCAAAATGTGACTCACTGCCGCTTTCAGTACTTGGCATATGTTGGGTATAAAAAGTCGTAATATCAAACTGCGAATACGTGCAGAGAGCCAGAATTTGGCTCCAAAATATGGCTCAGGCCTCGAAATTGGGATGTTTGGGATATTTTGAAAACTGCAGGGGAGTTTGTGCAAAATGTGACCAAACGCCGCTTTCAGTACTTGGCATATGTTGGGTATAAAAAGTCGTAATTTCAAACTGCGAATACGTGCAGAGAGCCAGAATTTGGCTCCAAAATATGGCTCAGGCCTCGAAATTGGGATATTTGGGATATTTTGAAAACTGCAGGGGGGTTTGTGCAAAATGTGACTGACTGCCGCTTTCAGTACTTGGCATATGTTGGGTATAAAAAGTCGTAATTTCAAACTGCGAATACGTGCAGAGAGCCAGAATTTGGCTCCAAAATATGGCTCAGGCCTCGAAATTGGGATGTTTGGGATATTTTGAAAACTGCAGGGGAGTTTGGGACAAATATGACCAAACGCCGCTTTCAGTACTTGGCATATGTTGGGTATAAAAAGTCGTAATTTCAAACTGCGAATACGTGCAGAGAGCCAGAATTTGGCTCCAAAATATGGCTCAGGCCTCGAAATTGGGATGTTTGGGATATTTTGAAAACTGCAGGAGGGTTTGGGACAAATGTGACCAAACGCCGCTTTCAGTACTTCGCATATGTTGGGTATAAAAATATCGTAATTTCAAACTGCGAATACGTGCAGAGAGCCAGAATTTGGCTCCAAAATATGGCTCAGGCCTCGAAATTGGGATGTTTGGGATATTTTGAAAACTGCAGGGGAGTTTGTGCAAATTGTGACTCACTGCCGCTTTCAGTACTTGGCATATGTTGGGTATAAAAATTCGTAATATCAAACTGCGAATACGTGCAGAGAGCCAGAATTTGGCTCCAAAATATGGCTCAGGCCTCGAAATTGGGATGTTTGGGATATTTTGAAAACTGCAGGGGGGTTTGGGACAAATGTGACCAAATGCCGCTTTCAGTACTTGGCATATGTTGGGTATAAAAAGTCGTAATTTCAAACTGCGAATACGTGCAGAGAGCCAGAATTTGGCTCCAAAATATGGCTCAGGCCTCGAAATTTGGATGTTTGGGATATTTTGAAAACTGCAGGGGGGTTTGGGACAAATGTGACCAAACGCCGCTTTCAGTACTTGGCATATGTTGGGTATAAAAAGTCGTAATTTCAAACTGCGAATACGTGCATAGAGCCAGAAATTGGCTCTAAAATATGGCTCAGGCCTCAAAATTGGGATATTTGGGATATTTTTAAAAACTGCAGAGGAGTTTGTGCAAAATGTGACTCACTGCCGCTTTCAGTACTTGGCATATTTTGAGTATGAAAAGTCGTAATATCAAACTGCGAATACGTGCAGAGAGCCAGAATTTGGCTCCAAAATATGGCTCAGGCCTCGATATTGGGATGTTTGGGATATTTTGAAAACTGCAGGGGAGTTTGTGCAAAATGTGACCAAACGCCGCTTTCAGTACTTCGCATATGTTGGGTATAAAAAAGTCGTAATTTCAAACTGCGAATACGTGCAGAGAGCCAGAATTTGGCTCCAAAATATGGCTCAGGCCTCGAAATTGGGATGTTTGGGATATTTTGAAAACTGCAGGGGAGTTTGTTCAAAATGTGACTCACTGCCGCTTTCAGTACTTGGCATATGTTGGGTATAAAAAAGTCGTAATTTCAAACTGCGAATACGTGCAGAGAGCCAGAATTTGGCTCCAAAATATGGCTCAGGCCTCGAAATTGGGATATTTGGGATTTTTTGAAAACTGCAGGGGAGTTTGTGCAAAATGTGACTGACTGCCGCTTTCAGTACTTGGCATATGTTGGGTATAAAAAGTCGTAATTTCAAACTGCGAATACGTGCAGAGAGCCAGAATTTGGCTCCAAAATATGGCTCAGGCCTCGAAATTGGGATATTTGGGATTTTTTGAAAACTGCAGGGGAGTTTGTGCAAAATGTGACTGACTGCCGCTTTCAGTACTTGGCATATGTTGGGTATAAAAAGTCGTAATTTCAAACTGCGAATACGTGCAGAGAGCCAGAATTTGGCTCCAAAATATGGCTCAGGCCTCGAAATTCGGATGTTTGGGATATTTTGAAAACTGCAGGGGAGATTGGGACAAATGTGACCAAACGCCGCTTTCAGTACTTGGCATATGTTGGGTATAAAAAAGTCGCAATTTCAAACTGCGAATACGTGCAGAGAGCCAGAATTTGGCTCCAAAATATGGCTCAGGCCTCGAAATTGGGATGTTTGGGATATTTTGAAAACTGCAGGCGGGTTTGGGACAAATGTGACCAAACGCCGCTTTCAGTACTTCGCATAAGTTGGGTATAAAAAATTCGTATTTTCAAACTGTGAATACGTGCAGAGAGCCAGAATTTGGCTCCAAAATATGGCTCAGGCCTGGAAATTGGGATGTTTGCGATATTTTGAAAACTGCAGGGGAGTTTGTGCAAATTGTGACTCACTGCCGCTTTTTGTACTTGGCATATGTTGGGTATAAAAAGTCGTAATATCAAACTGCGAATACGTGCAGAGAGCCAGAATTTGGCTCCAAAATATGGCTCAGGCCTCGAAATTGGGATGTTTGGGATATTTTGAAAACTGCAGGGAGGTTTGGGACAAATGTGACCAAATGCCGCTTTCAGTACTTGGCATATGTTGGGTATAAAAAGTCATAATATCAAATTGCGAATACGTGCAGAGAGCTAGAATTTGGCTCCAAAATATGGCTCAGGCCTAGAAATTGGGATGTTTGGGATATTTTGAAAACTGCAGAGGGGGTTTGGGACAAATGTGACCATACGCCGCTTTCAGTACTTGGCATATATTGGGTATAAAAATCACAATTTCAAACTGCGAATACGTGCAGAGAGCCAGAATTTGGCTCCAAAATATGGCTCAGGCCTCGAAATATGGGTATTTGGGATATTTTGAAACCTGCAGAGGAGTTTGTGCAAAATGTGACTCACTGCTGCTTTCAGTACTTGGCATATGTTGGGTATAAAAATTCGCAATATCAAACTGCGAATACGTGCAGAGAGCCAGAATTTGGCTCCAAAATATGGCTCAGGCCTCGATATTAGGATGTTTGGGATATTTTGAAAACTGGAAGGGAGTTTGTGCAAAATGTGACCAAACGCCGCTTTCAGTACTTGGCATATGTTGGGTATAAAAAAGTCGTAATTTCAAACTGCGAATACGTGCAGAGAGCCAGAATTTGGCTCCAAAATATGGCTCAGGCCTCGAAATTCGGATGTTTGGGATATTTTGAAAACTGCAGGGGAGTTTGTTCAAAATGTGACTCACTGCCGCTTTCAGTACTTGGCATATGTTGGGTATAAAAAGTTGTAATTACAAACTGCGAATACGTGCAGAGAGCCAGAATTTGGCTCCAAAATATGGCTCAGGCCTCGAAATTCGGATATTTGGGATATTTTGAAAACTGCAGGGGAGTTTGTGCAAAATGTGACTGACTGCCACTTTCAGTACTTGGCATATGTTGGGTATAAAAAGTCGTAATTTCAAACTGCGAATACGTGCAGAGAGCCAGAATTTGGCTCCAAAATATGGCTCAGGCCTCGAAATTGGGATGTTTGGGATATTTTGAAAACTGCAGGGGAATTTGGGACAAATGTGACCAAACGCCGCTTTCTGTACTTGGCATATGTTGGGTATAAAAAAGTAGTAATTTCAAACTGCGAATACGTGCAGAGAGCCAGAATTTGGCTCCAAAATTTGGCTCAGGCCTCGAAATTGGGATGTTTGGGATATTTTGAAAACTGCAGGGGTGATTAGGACAAATGTGACCAAACGCCGCTTTCAGTACTTGGCATATGTTGGGTATAAAAAGTCGTAATTTCAAACTGCGAATACGTGCAGAGAGCCAGAATTTGGCTCCAAAATATGGCTCAGGCCTCGAATTGGGATGTTTGGGATATTTTGAAAACTGGAGGGGAGTTTGTGCAAAATGTGACCAAACGCCGCTTTCAGTACTTCGCATAAGTTGGGTATAAAAAATTCGTATTTTCAAACTGCGAATACGTGCAGAGAGCCAGAATTTGGCTCCAAAATATGGCTCAGGCCTGGAAATTGGGATGTTTGGGATATTTTGAAAACTGCAGGGGAGTTTGTGCAAATTGTGACTCACTGCCGCTTTTTGTACTTGGCATATGTTGGGTATAAAAAGTCGTAATATCAAACTGCGAATACGTGCAGAGAGCCAGAATTTGGCTCCAAAATATGGCTCAGGCCTCGATATTGGAATGTTTGGGATATTTCGAAAACTGCAGGGGGGTTCTGGACAAATGTGACCAAATGCCGCTTTCAGTACTTGGCATATGTTGGGTATAAAAAGTCGTAATATCAAACTGCGAATACGTACAGAGAGCCAGAATTTGGCTCCAAAATATAACTCAGGCCTCGAAATTGGGATGTTTGGGATATTTTGAAAACTGCAGGGTGGATTGGGACAAATGTGACCAAACGCCGCTTTCAGTACTTGGCATATATTGGGTATAAAAAATCACAATTTCAAACTGCGAATACGTGCAGAGAGCCAGAATTTGGCTCCAAAATATGGCTCAGGCCTCGAAATAAGGATATTTGGGATATTTTGGAAACTGCAGGGGAGTTTGTGCAAAATGTGACTCACTGCCGCTTTCAGTACTTGGCATATGTTGGGTATAAAAAGTCGTAATATCAAACTGCGAATACTTGCAGAGAGCCAGATTTTGGCTCCAAAATATGTTAAGGCCTCGATATTGGGATGTTTGGGATATTTTGAAAACTGGAGTGGAGTTTGTGCAAAATGTGACCAAACGCCGCATTCAGTACTTCGCATATGTTGGATATAAAAAAGTCGTAATTTCAAACTGCGAATACGTGCAGAGAGTCAGAATTTGGCTCCAAAATATGGCTCAGGCCTCGAAATTGTGATGTTTGAGATATTTTGAAAACTGCAGGGGAGTTTGTTCAAAATGTGACTCACTGCCGCTTTCAGTACTTGGCATATGTTGGGTATAAAAAGTCGTAATTTCAAACTGCGAATACGTGCAGAGAGCCAGAATTTGGATCCAAAATATGGCTCAGGCCTCGAAACTGGGATATTTGGGATTTTTTGAAAACTGCAGGGGAGTTTGTGCAAAATGTGACTGACTGCCGCTTTCAGTACTTGGCATATGTTGGGTATAAAAAGTCATAATTTCAAACTGCGAATACGTGCAGAGAGCCAGAATTTGGATCCAAAATGTGGCTCAGGCCTCAAAACTGGGATATTTGGGATTTTTTGAAAACTGCAGGGGGGTTTGTGCAAAATGTGACTGACTGCCGCTTTCAGTACTTGGCATATGTTGGGTATAAAAAGTCGTAATTTAAAACTGCGAATACGTGCAGAGAGCCAGAATTTGGCTCCAAAATATGGCTCAGGCCTCGAATTGGGATGTTTGGGATATTTTGAAAACTGCAGGGCGGATTGGGACAAATGTGACCAAACGCCGCTTTCAGTACTTGGCATATGTTGGGTATAAAAAAGTCGCAATTTCAAACTGCGAATACGTGCAGAGAGCCAGAATTTGGCTCAAAATATGGCTCAGGCCTCGAAATTGGGATGTTTGGGATATTTTGAAAACTGCAGGAGGGTTTGGGACAAATATGACCAAACGCCGCTTTCAGTACTTCGCATAAGTTGGGTATAAAAAATTCGTATTTTCAAACAGTGAATACGTGCAGAGAGCCAGAATTTGGCTCCAAAATATGGCTCAGGCCTGGAAATTGGGATGTTTGCGATATTTTGAAAACTGCAGGGGAGTTTGTGCAAATTGTGACTCACTGCCGCTTTTTGTACTTGGCATATGTTGGGTATAAAAAGTCGTAATATCAAACTGCGAATACGTGCAGAGAGCCAGAATTTGGCTCCAAAATATGGCTCAGGCCTCGATATTGGAATGTTTGGGATATTTTGAAAACTGCAGGGGGGGATTGGGACAAATTTGACCAAATGCCGCTTTCAGTACTTGGCATATGTTGGGTATAAAAAGTCGTAATATCAAACTGGGAATACGTGCAGAGAGCCAGAATTTCGCTCCAAAATATGGCTCAGGCCTCGATATTGGGATGTTTGGGATATTTTGAAAACTGCACGGGGGATTGGGACAAATGTTACCAAACGCCGCTTTCAGTACTTGGCATATATTGTGTATACAAAATCACAATTTCAAACTGCGAATACGGGCAGAGAGCCAGAATTTGGCTCCAAAATATGACTCAGGCCTCGAAATAAGGATATTTGGGATATTTTGAAAACTGCAGAGGAGTTTGTGCAAAATGTGACTCACTGCTGCTTTCTGTACTTGGCATATGTTGGGTATAAAAAGTCCTAATATCAAACTGCGAATACGTGCAGAGAGCCAGAATTTGGCTCCAAAATATGGCTCAGGCCTCAATATTGTTATGTTTGGGATATTTTGAAACTGGAGGGGAGTTTGTGCAAAATGTGACCAAACGCCGCTTTCAGTACTTCGCATATGTTGGATATAAAAAAGTCGTAATTTCAAACTGCGAATACGTGCAGAGAGCCAGAATTCGGCTCCAAAATATGGCTCAGGCCTCGAAATTGGGATGTTTGGGATATTTTGAAAACTGCAGGGGACTTTGTTCAAAATGTGACTCACTGCCGCTTTAAGTACTTGGCATATGTTGAGTATAAAAAGTCGTAATTTCAAACTGCGAATACGTGCAGAGAGCCAGAATTTGGATCCAAAATATGGCTCAGGCCTCGAAACTGGGATATTTGGGATTTTTTGAAAACTGCAGGGGAGTTTGTGCAAAATGTGACTGACTGCCGCTTTAAGTACTTGGCATATGTTGGGTATAAAAAGTCATAATTTCAAACTGCGAATACGTGCAGAGAGTCAGAATTTGGATCCAAAATATGGCTCAGGCCTCGAAACTGGGATATTTGGGATTTTTTGTAAAACTGCAGGGGAGTTTGTGCAAAATGTGACTGACTGCCGCTTTCAGTACTTGGCATATGTTGGGTATAAAAAGTCGTAATTTAAAACTGCGAATACGTACAGAGAGCCAGAATTTAACTCCAAAATAAAGCTCAGTCCTGAAATTCGGATGTTTGGGATATTTTGACAACTGCAGGGCGGATTGGGACAAATGTTACCAAACGCCGCTTTCAGTACTTGGCATAGGTTGGGTATAAAAAAGTCGCAATTTCAAACTGCGAATACGTGCATAGAGTAAGAATTTGGCTCAACCCTCGAAATTGGGATGTTTGGGATATTTTGAAAACTGCAGGAGGGTTTGGGACACATATGACCAAACGCCGCTTTCAGTACTTCGCATAAGTTGGGTATAAAAAATTCGTATTTTCAAACAGTGAATATGTGCAGAGAGCCAGAATTTGGCTCCAAAATATGGCTCAGGCCTGGAAATTGGGATGTTTGCGATATTTTGAAAACTGCAGGGGAGTTTGTGCAAATTGTGACTCACTGACGCTTTTTGTACTTGGCATATGTTGGGTATAAAAAGTCGTAATATCAAACTGCGAATACGTGCAGAGAGCCAGAATTTGGCTCCAAAATATGGCGCAGGCCTCCATATTGGGATGTTTGGGATATTTTGAAAACTGCAGGGGGGATCGGGACAAATGTGACCAAATGCCGCTTTCAGTACTTGGCATATGTTGGGTATAAAAAGTCGTAATATCAAACTGCGAATACGTACAGAGAGCCAGAATTTGGCTCCAAAATATAACTCAGGCCTCGAAATTGGGATGTTTGGGATATTTTGAAAACTGCACGGGGGATTGGGACAAATGTTACCAAACGCCGCTTTCAGTACTTGGCATATATTGTGTATACAAAATCACAATTTTAAACTGCGAATACGGGCAGAGAGACAGAATTTGGCTCCAAAATATGACTCAGGCCTCGAAATAAGGAAATTTGGTATATTTTGAAAACTGCAGAGGAATTTGTGCAAAATGTGACTCACTGCTGCTTTCTGTACTTGGCATATGTTGGGTATAAAAAGTCCTATATCAAACTGCGAATACGTGCAGAGAGCCAGAATTTGCCTCCAAAATATGGCTAAGGCCTCAATATTGTTATGTTTGGGATATTTTGAAAACTGGAGGGGAGTTTGTGCAAAATGTGACCAAACGCCGCTTTCAATACTTCGCATATGTTGGATATAAAAAAGTCGTAATTTCAAACTGCGAATACATGCAGGGAGCCAGAATTTGGCTCCAAAATATGGCTCAGGCCTCGAAATTCGGATGTTTGGGATATTTTGAAAACTGCAGGGGACTTTGTTCAAAATGTGACTCACTGCCGCTTTAAGTACTTGGCATATGTTGAGTATAAAAAGTCGTAATTTCAAACTGCGAATACGTGCAGAGAGCCAGAATTTGGATCCAAAATATGGCTCAGGCCTCGAAACTGGGATATTTGGGATTTTTTGAAAACTGCAGGGGAGTTTGTGCAAAATGTGACTGACTGCCACTTTCAGTACTTGGCATATGTTGGGTATAAAAAGTCATAATTTCAAACTGCGAATACGTGCTGAGAGCCAAAATTTGGCTCCAAAATATAACTCAGGCCACGAAATTGGGAAGTTTGAGAAATTTTGAAAACTGCAGGGGAATTTGGGACAAATATGACCAAACGCCGCTTTCAGTACTTGGTATATGTTGGGTATAAAAAAGTCGCAATTTCAAACTGCGAATAAGTGCAGAGCCAGAATTTGGCTCCAAAATATGGCTCAGGCCTCGAAATTGGGATGTTTTTGATATTTTGAAAATTGCAGGGGGGATTAGGACAAATGTGACCAAACGCCGCTTTCAGTACTTGGCATATGTTGGGTATAAAAAAGTTGTAATTTCAAACTGCGAATACGTGCAGAGAGCCAGAATTTGGCTCCAAAATATGGCTCAGGCCTCGCTATTGGGATGTTTGGGATATTTTGAAAACTGGAGGGGAGTTTGTGCAAAATGTGACCAAACGCCGCTTTCAGTACTTCGCATAAGTTGGGTATAAAAAATTCGTATTTTCAAACAGTGAATACGTGCAGAGAGCCAGAATTTGGCTCCAAAATATGGCTCAGGCCTGGAAATTGGGATGTTTGGGATATTTTGAAAACTGCAGGGGAGTTTGTCCAAATTGTGACTCACTGCCGCTTTTTGTACTTGGCATATGTTGGGTATAAAAAGTCGTAATATCAAACTGCGAATACGTGCAGAGAGCCAGAATTTGGCTCCAAAATATGGCTCAGGCCTCCATATTGGAATGTTTGGGATATTTTGAAAACTGCAGGGGGGATCTGGACAAATGTGACCAAATGCCGCTTTCAGTACTTGGCATATGTTGGGTATAAAAAGTCGTAATATCAAACTGCGAATACGTACAGAGAGCCAGAATTTGGCTCCAAAATATAACTCAGGCCTCGAAATTGGGATGTTTGGGATATTTTGAAAACTGCACGGTGGATTGGGACAAATGTTACCAAACGCCGCTTTCAGTACTTGGCATATATTTGGTATACAAAATCACAATTTTAAACTGCGAATACAGCCAGAGAGACAGAATTTGGCTCCAAAATATGGCTCAGGCCTCGAAATAAGGATATTTGGGATATTTTGAAAACTGCAGGGGAGTTTGTGCAAAATGTGACTCACTGCTGCTTTCTGTACTTGGCATATGTTGGGTATAAAAAGTCGTAATATCAAACTGCAAATACGTGCAGAGAGCCAGAATTTGGCTCCAAAATATGGCTAAGGCCTCAATATTGTTATGTTTGGGATATTTTGAAAACTGCAGGGGAGTTTGTGCAAAATGTGACCAAACGCCGCTTTCAGTACTTCACATATGTTGGATATAAAAAAGTCGTAACTTCAAACTGCGAATACGTGCAGAGAGCCAGAATTTGGCTCCAAAATATGGCTCAGGCCTCGAAATTCGGATGTTTGGGATATTTTGAAAACTGCAGGGGACTTTGTTCAAAATGTGACTCACTGCCGCTTTAAGTACTTGGCATATGTTGAGTATAAAAAGTCGTAATTTCAAACTGCGAATACGTGCAGAGAGCCAGAATTTGGATCCAAAATATGGCTCAGGCCTCGAAACTGGGATATTTGGGATTTTTTGAAAACTGCAGGGGAGTTTGTGCAAAATGTGACTGACTGCCGCTTTAAGTACTTGGCATATGTTGGGTATAAAAAGTCATAATTTCAAACTGCGAATACGTGCAGAGAGTCAGAATTTGGATCCAAAATATGGCTCAGGCCTCGAAACTGGGATATTTGGGATTTTTTGTAAAACTGCAGGGGAGTTTGTGCAAAATGTGACTCATTGCCGCTTTCAGTACTTGGCATATGTTGGGTATAAAAAGTCGTAATATCAAACTGCGAATACGTGCAGAGAGCCAGAATTTAACTCCAAAATATAGCTCAGTCCTGAAATTCGGATGTTTGGGATATTTTGACAACTGCAGGGGGGATTGGGACAAATGTTACCAAACGCCGCTTTCAGTACTTGGCATAGGTTGGGTATAAAAAAGTCGCAATTTCAAACTGCGAATACGTGCATAGAGTAAGAATTTGGCTCAACCCTCGAAATTGGGATCTTTGGGATATTTTGAAAACTGCAGGAGGGTTTGGGACAAATATGACCAAACGCCGCTTTCAGTACTTCGCATAAGTTGGGTATAAAAAATTCGTATTTTCAAACAGTGAATACGAGCAGAGAGCCAGAATTTGGCTCCAAAATATGGCTCAGGCCTGGAAATTGGGATGTTTGCGATATTTTGAAAACTGCAGGGGAGTTTGTGCAAATTGTGACTCACTGCCGCTTTTTGTACTTGGCATATGTTGGGTATAAAAAGTCGTAATATCAAACTGCGAATACGTGCAGAGAGCCAGAATTTGGCTCCAAAATATGGCACAGGCCTCCATATTGGGATGTTTGGGATATTTTGAAAACTGCAGGGTGTTGGGGTTTTCAACCTCTCTATTATTCTCTACCCTTACTCTGGGGTGAGCAATAGTTATGCTCAAGATAACTCACCGTAGCCCTGCGGGTCTTCCCTCGATCCTCACGGCGCCACTGCACGCCAGGAGAGTCTCCCAGTCAATCTTAATGGCCTCTAATTAAGAAAGAGTGAGAACACGACTCGTGCACCTCGACTGTCGTGTGCCCTCCCCAACAATAGGGCTCTACGGTTAAACGCAAGATCGCCAACTGGTGTTTAAGGTGGCCAGTAACACCCTCAGTGGACTGGTGTATTCAGTGGTAGCCTTGGCAAGGTCACACTCAAAGATCAGGAATCAGGCAGGTACTTGTTGTTATCACTCTATGTTTACCAGTATAATATAGCCACAAGATCAATGGAGGGGATGATAAAAACACAAAGAGAGTTTTGTATTTTACTTAAAATGTATGAAAGATGTCACAAGGCCACACAATAATCATAAATCAGCTGATCCTGACTCGGCCGGTAATTCCCACGGATATTATGCGATCACTAGAGGGCAACACTCTCCCCCTCATCAAGTGTCAAGAACAGCTGATCGCAATGGCCGACGCGCGGAAGCTCTTTGCTTGTTTTCTAGATTCACGCGCACTGATCCTTTAAATTCTCCAATATTACTTTGAACTCGCACACATGATATTGGCTACAACCGCACGTATCACTTGGTTACACTGTACTCAGGCTCAAACAGTCTTTTCTATAATCAATGCTATAATGATTCACTGTTCTGGCTTTACACTGTTATTCATCCAACAATATATTATGAAATATTAACACGGGAGTTTTCAGTACTTTCTCTCGTGGGCGATAACGCAATAATTCACTGTACTCACAAATGATTATTCACTGAATGAACATAGACATATATATGGTATATAAATCAATCATCAATACATGGAAAATAAATAGTTTCTGGGCACATAGCCTAACCTCCACATACTGGCATAATCTTATATATAATTTACCACTATATGTTCATATCAAAATCTATAGAAAGATATACACAACACAGTAAATTTATCACTGGTTCCTGGTGCCTGTACACACCAATAATCAACATAAATAATACAAGTACTCTTGATAGTACTGTCTAGCACACTGGTTCTTTACCGTGACATAGGTGAGACTTGCTCACGACATATAAAATCTTCAGGCTAGATAATATACCCAAATAATATAGCTAACTAAAGGGGAATGGGGAGGGAACTAGAACCACCTACTTCACCCTATCCTCCGATGAGAGTCGAGATGTAGCTCCTGGTCCTCGTGTCGGGAACGCCCCCACACTACACGTCGTCGTGTCCTACCAGAGCCTTCTCGTCGTCCCACCGTTTAGCGCGTCGTCTCCGTGCCTCCTCACTGCAGGTCCGTCCTCCTCCTTGACTTCTTGAAGGTTGGAGTCGGTCTCCTGGCCGTCGTCTTCTCCCAGCAACGGCTGTCGCCTACGTCTCAGCTACAGTCGTTCGGTTTCCCCAAATAGTCCTCTCTTCCTCAGCTACCCAGTGGCTCTGTCTGCCACTACGCTGTCACGAACTGGTGAATTGCCACAGACGTCAACATACGTCACTGCACGGCTTCACTGCTACTGGCACAGTACCTGACTGGAGCACTTGTTGCTCAAATAACCGTCAATTCCCTCTTCTGGTTCAACACATGAACTAGGGAAGACTTCTCAGAGTACTGGCGGACTTCAGGTGACGCGTAAATCCACGGTAGTGGGAAACAGCTGTCCGACAGACAGGACCACTCGTCGCACGTCCGACCTCTATGACGTGTCGTGTCTGACTGCTGGCGCCAGAGTGGCGCGCGGCCCGGACCCCCTTCCATCGTGACGTCACTTTCGCTAAGGGAAGTTTTCATTGGCTCCCGGTGCCACATTGCTGTCGGTGACCAATCCGGTGCCACTGACGTCACACGGTTTTGGCGGGAGATCAGGGAAGCCAGCGCCATCTTGGCTCCCTAAAGGGCCTAAACCACAGGCCAAAATATTACTATTTCGCAAATTTCTCGGCTCTCCGAGAACACTTCACTCTCTCCCATATATCACATTGTAGCCTGCAACGTAGAGAACGCTTGGGAAAAGTAGACATGACTCTTACTGCAGGCGTGGGAGAATTACAAGGGGGGGGGAACTCCGTCACATACCCCTCCCCTTAAAATAAGAGTCATGTCTGGTTAGTGGATGCGGGATAGGGCATCCGCTACTACGTCGTCCTTCCCCTTTATGTGCTTGACCTTGATCCTTGTCAGACTCTCAGTGCGGGTGAGACTGGTGCCGTCCGCCCTGGACCACTTACTTTCCTCCTCCGGGAGTTCTCGGTCCCTCGGTACACTCAGACCAGTCTTCCGCTGGTTTTCTCGGGACATCGTTCCGTCCTGCTTGGCGGCTCTTCCTTCCACAGTGAAGAAAGGTCTCAGGCGGTCTGCGCGACACACCTGTTTCTTTCGGGGTCCATCCGGCTTCCCAATCTCGTACAACACTGGACCCAACCGTCGCAGCACTCGGTATGGTCTCTTGAACCGCGACCTGGTCACTCTACCTTTACTTGGCAGCACAACCAATACTTGGGATCCGATCTGAAAATCCCTCTGCGCAGCTCTCCTGTCGTACCACCTCGACATCTTACGTTGCGCCTTCTTCAGGAGTTTCCTAGCCAGTCCCTTCGCTCTAGTGAGACGTTCTTTGAACTTCTGGACATATTTATTCACCGTTCCCACGGTTGCTCCTGGCGTCCATCGTTCCTTCATCATGAATAGCATGGCATATATAATATATATAAATGGAAAGTAAGCCTTCTCAGGACCCACACGTCCTCCTTCGGCCTTACTAACCAATTTGGGGAACTCCTCCTGCTGTAACTCTCCGAGACGAGTGCGGTTTACCCCTAGAGAACCAGTGAGTGTCACCTGCAACTCACCATTCGGGCTACTCTCGCCCTCCACTCGTTCTCTGGGTCCTACGCAGAGGTGATCTGTTCCCAGGCTGTCAGTCGACTCCTCAGCCCCATCAGATCCACAACCTCCTGGTTCTTCGCGTTGTCTCGGTGTCACAGTACAAACTGGGATCGCCACCGGTGCGATTCCCTTCTCGTCCCCACAGACGTTCGAATCTTCGCCTGTCTCCTCGTGTTGTTCTGGGCACTCTTCGCCTTTCATGAGATGCGGGAGGACATATCCTCCACACGCGTCATTCCCCAAGATGACCTGCGCCTCCATCTCGGGTATTGATGTACAGACTCCCACCTCTAGGGTCTGGCAGCCATAATCGGAATTTAAAGTTACCTGGTGTAGGGGCATCCTCACTGGGCCTCCCACAGTGGTCACACTAGCCACCCCCACACTGGTACTTTCGTAACCCTCGGGGAACAGGGTTTCACTTACCAGGGTAAAGTCAGCCCCGGTGTCTCTTAGCATCTTCACGGGGATGGGGTCTGCGACCCCCATCCTTACGGTTCCTTGACACATGAATGGGTGAACTTTCTTCTCCCCATTTAGCACGGGTTCATCCCGCACTCCCTCGGCCCTCTGGTCCTCGAACATCACTAAAGCAACGTGTCCCCGCTGCTTAGGGCGTCTGCATTCCCGCGCGACGTGTCCGGGTATTCCGCAGTTGTAGCAGCGGCCCCTCGGCGGAGACCATCCGCCACCGCTCGCCTTAGCACTGCCTCCAGAGGCCGTCGCACCCTGTGTCTTTCCCGAACCGCTTGTTGACTCCTTGGTCGCAACAACAGCTCCCGAGCTCTCCGCATGGTTCTTCTTGATCGGTTCTACAGCACCTTTTGTTCCTCGGGTGTTCCAACTTGAGAAATGGGACTTGGGAGAACTCGTTCCTGCCCTCCATCCATCCGTCCTTCTATAACTCCGATCGTTTCCGACGTATGCGGGTGGTCGGTTCTGTCCCTCTCGGCGTGGGCGTAGGGCTTCCTCTAGCATGTCGGCCCGGTCGGCTGCGGCCCTCAGGTCCTTTATGTCCGCCTCCTTTACCCTCATCCTGATCTCAGGAGAGAGCACAGACATAAACTTTTCCATGGCCATTAGTTCCTTGACCTCTTCGACCGACCTTGCTTCTTCAGAGTCCAGCCACTTAAGGAGCTTTCTTTCAATGTCCCTCGCCGTCTCCGCATACGATTTTCCTGGCAACCGGGTACATTCTCTAAACCTCTTTCTGTAACACTCTGGCGTGAGCTTAAAGGAACGGAGCACAGCTCGTTTTACCGCATCGTAGTTAGTGCATTCTTGGAAGTCGAGCATGGTGAAGGCTTGGCGAGCTTCCCCTGTGAGCCTTCCTTGGACCAACTCCGCCCACTCCGCCCTCGGCCACCTCTTCATAGCAGCAACTCTCTCAAAGTGATCGAAGAAACTTTCGGCTTCACTAGGCACAAAGACCGGCAGGTCTCGTTCCCTCACTTGTCGGTCTTCCTGTGGCGGGGCAGGGGCACCTAGTCCCAGTTCAGCTCGCTTCAGCTCCACCTCCTGGTTGGCTTCTATTTCCATTTGTCTCAGCCTAACTTCTTGCTCTCGTTCTTCCCTGCGTAGCTGTGCTTCTCGTTCTTGCTCTTCCCGGCGCAGCTGTGCTTCTCGCTCCTGTTCTTCCCGGCGCAGCTGTGCTTCTCGCTCCTGTTCTTCCCGGCGCAGCTGTGCTTCTCGCTCCTCACGCTTCATCTGTGCTTCTCGCTCCTGTTCTTCTTTGCGCAGCTGTGCTTCTTCTCTCCTCAGCTGCGCTTCTCGCTTTTCTCTGCGCTGCTGTGCTTCTTCTCTCCTCAGCTGCGCTTCCCGCTCTTCTCTGCGCTGCTGTGCTTCTCGCTCTTCTTTGCGCTGCTGTGCCTCTTCTCTCCTCAGCTGCGCTTCTGCTTCTCGCTCTTCCTTGCGCTGCTGTGCTTCCAGCTGCAGCTTCATTATTTCCAGCTTAATGCTGTGCCTGCTGCCGCTGGATCCCCTGCTGCTTCCACCAATACTCAGGTGTTCACCCTCACTGGCAGGTGTTTGGGGCCGTTCCTCCCCCAAAGCTTCGTCTCGAGCCTTTAGCTGAGCCATTATCTCTAGTCTTCTTTCACCAACTCGGGCAGATTTCAGCTTTATTCCAAAATGATCCGCTATAGCCTGTAACTGTGCCTTGGTGCACTCTTCCAGCACCTGTTCGTCTCTAGAGTCAATAAACCTCGCTACTTTATCATCCTCCATCTTGTGCTACGAGTGATAACCTTCACCTGATCTCTAACACCACTGCCAAGTACCACTGCAACCTTTACTCCGATCCTAATCCTGGCGAGGTCGCCAATGTTGGGGGTTTCAACCTCTCTATTATTCTCTACCCTTACTCTGGGGTGAGCAATAGTTATGCTCAAGATAACTCACCGTAGCCCTGCGGGTCTTCCCTCGATCCTCACGGCGCCACTGCACGCCAGGAGAGTCTCCCAGTCAATCTTAACGGCCTCTAATTAAGAAAGAGTGAGAACACGACTCGTGCACCTCGACTGTCGTGTGCCCTCCCCAACAATAGGGCTCTACGGTTAAACGCAAGATCGCCAACTGGTGTTTAAGGTGGCCAGTAACACCCTCAGTGGACTGGTGTATTCAGTGGTAGCCTTGGCAAGGTCACACTCAAAGATCAGGAATCAGGCAGGTACTTGTTGTTATCACTCTATGTTTACAGGTATAGTATAGCCACAAGATCAATGGAGGAGATGATAAAAACACAAAGAGAGTTTTGTATTTTACTTAAAATGTATGAAAGATGTCACAAGGCCACACAATAATCATAAATCAACTGATCCTGACTCGGCCGGTAATTCCCACGGATATTATGCGATCACTAGAGGGCAACACTCTCCCCCTCCTCATCAAGTGTCAAGAACAGCTGATTGCAATGGCCGACGCGCGGAAGCTCTTTGCTTGTTTTCTAGATTCACGCGCACTGATCCTTTAAATTCTCCAATATTACTTTGAACTCGCACACATGATATTGGCTACAACCGCACGTATCACTTGGTTACACTGTACTCAGGCTCAAACAGTCTTTTCTATAATCAATGCTATAATGATTCACTGTTCTGGCTTTACACTGTTATTCATCCAACAATATATTATGAAATATTAACACGGGAGTTTTCAGTACTTTCTCTCGTGGGCGATAACGCAATAATTCACTGTACTCACAAATGATTATTCACTGAATGAACATAGACATATATATGGTATATAAATCAATCATCAATACATGGAAAATAAACAGTTTCTGGGCACATAGCCTAACCTCCACATACTGGCATAATCTTATATATAATTTACCACTATATGTTCATATCAAAATCTATAGAAAGATATACACAACACAGTAAATTTATCACTGGTTCCTGGTGCCTGTACACACCAATAATCAACATAAATAATACAAGTACTCTTGATAGTACTGTCTAGCACACTGGTTCTTTACCGTGACATAGGTGAGACTTGCTCACGACATATAAAATCTTCAGGCTAGATAATATAGCCAAATAATATAGCTAACTAAAGGGGAATGGGGAGGGAACTAGAACCACCTACTTCACCCTATCCTCCGATGAGAGTCGAGATGTAGCTCCTGGTCCTCGTGTCGGGAACGCCCCCACACTACACGTCGTCGTGTCCTACCAGAGCCTTCTCGTCGTCCCACCGTTTAGCGCGTCGTCTCCGTGCCTCCTCACTGCAGGTCCGTCCTCCTCCTTGACTTCTTGAAGGTTGGAGTCGGTCTCCTGGCCGTCGTCTTCTCCCAGCAACGGCTGTCGCCTACGTCTCAGCTACAGTCGTTCGGTTTCCCCAAATAGTCCTCTCTTCCTCAGCTACCCAGTGGCTCTGTCTGCCACTACGCTGTCACGAACTGGTGAATTGCCACAGACGTCAACATACGTCACTGCACGGCTTCACTGCTACTGGCACAGTACCTGACTGGAGCACTTGTTGCTCAAATAACCGTCAATTCCCTCTTCTGGTTCAACACATGAACTAGGGAAGACTTCTCAGAGTACTGGCGGACTTCAGGTGACGCGTAAATCCACGGTAGTGGGAAACAGCTGTCCGACAGACAGGACCACTCGTCGCACGTCCGACCTCTATGACGTGTCGTGTCTGACTGCTGGCGCCAGAGTGGCGCGCGGCCCGGACCCCCTTCCATCGTGACGTCACTTTCGCTAAGGGAAGTTTTCATTGGCTCCCGGTGCCACATTGCTGTCGGTGACCAATCCGGTGCCACTGACGTCACACGGTTTTGGCGGGAGATCAGGGAAGCCAGCGCCATCTTGGCTCCCTAAAGGGCCTAAACCACAGGCCAAAATATTACTATTTCGCAAATTTCTCGGCTCTCCGAGAACACTTCACTCTCTCCCATATATCACATTGTAGCCTGCAACGTAGAGAACGCTTGGGAAAAGTAGACATGACTCTTACTGCAGGCGTGGGAGAATTACAAGGGGGGGGGGAACTCCGTCACAAGGGGGATCGGGACAAATGTGACCAAATGCCGCTTTCAGTACTTGGCATATGTTGGGTATAAAAAGTCGTAATATCAAACTGCGAATACGTACAGAGAGCCAGAATTTGGCTCCAAAATATAACTCAGGCTTCGAAATTGGGATGTTTGGGATATTTTGAAAACTGCACGGGGGATTGGGACAAATGTTACCAAACGCCGCTTTCAGTACTTGGCATATATTGTGTATACAAAATCACAATTTTAAACTGCGAATACGGGCAGAGAGACAGAATTTGGCTCCAAAATATGACTCAGGCCTCGAAATAAGGATATTTGGTATATTTTGAAAACTGCAGAGGAGTTTGTGCAAAATGTGACTCACTGCTGCTTTCTGTACTTGGCATATGTTGGGTATAAAAAGTCCTATATCAAACTGCGAATACGTGCAGAGAGCCAGAATTTGGCTCCAAAATATGGCTAAGGCCTCGATATTGTTATGTTTGGGATATTTTGAAACTGGAGGGGAGTTTGTGCAAAATGTGACCAAACGCCGCTTTCAGTACTTCGCATATGTTGGATATAAAAAAGTCGTAATTTCAAACTGCGAATACGTGCAGAGAGCCAGAATTTGGCTCCAAAATATGGCTCAGGCCTCGAAATTGGGATGATTGGGATATTTTGAAAACTGCAGGGGACTTTGTTCAAAATGTGACTCACTGCCGCTTTCAGTACTTGGCATATGTTGAGTATAAAAAGTCGTAATATCAAACTGCGAATACGTGCAGAGAGCCAGAATTTGGATCCAAAATATGGCTCAGGCCTCGAAACTGGGATATTTGGGATTTTTTGAAAACTGCAGGGGAGTTTGTGCAAAATGTGACTCATTGCCGCTTTCAGTACTTGGCATATGTTGGGTATAAAAAGTCGTAATATCAAACTGCGAATACGTGCAGAGAGCCAGAATTTAACTCCAAAATATAGCTCAGTCCTGAAATTCGGATGTTTGGGATATTTTGACAACTGCAGGGGGGATTGGGACAAATGTTACCAAACGCCGCTTTCAGTACTTGGCATAGGTTGGGTATAAAAAAGTCGCAATTTCAAACTGCGAATACGTGCATAGAGTAAGAATTTGGCTCAACCCTCGAAATTGGGATGTTTGGGATATTTTGAAAACTGCAGGAGGGTTTGGGACAAATATGACCAAACGCCGCTTTCAGTACTTGGCATATGTTCCGTATAATAAGTCGTAATTTCGAACTGCGAATACGTGCAGAGAGCCTGAATTTAGCTTCAAAATATGGCTCAGGCCTCGAAATTGTGATGTTTGGGATATTTTGAAAACTGCAGGGAGGTTTGGGACAAATATGACCAAACGCCGATTTCAGTACTTCGCAAATGTTGGATATAAAAAAGTCGTAATTTCAAACTGCAAATACGTACAGAGAGCCAGAATTTGACTCCAAAATATGGCTCAGGTCTAGAAATTGGGATGTTTGGGATACTTTGAAAACTGCTGGGGAGTTTGTTCAAAATTCGACTCACTGCCGCTTTCAGTACTTGGCATATGTTGGGTATAAAAAGTCGCAATTTCAAACTGCGAATACGTGCTGAGAGCCTGAATTTAGCTTCAAAATATAGCTCAGGCCTCGAAATTGGGATATTTCGAAAACTGCAGGGGAGTTTGTGCAAAATGTGACTCACTGCCGGTTTCAGGACTTGGCATATGTTGGGTATAAAAATTTGTAATATCAAACTGCGAATACGTGCATAGAGCAAGAATTTGGCTCCAAAATATGGCTCAGGCCTTGAAATTGGGATGTTTGGGATATTTTGAAAACTGCAGAGAGGTTTTGGACAAATGTGACCAAACGCCATTTTCAGTACTTGGCATATGTTGGAATAAAAAAGTCGCAATTTCAAACTGCGAATACGTGAAGAGAGCCAGAATTTATCTCCACAATATGGCTTATGCCTCGAAATTAGGATATTTGGGATATTTTGAAAACTGCAGAGGAGTTTGTACAAAATGTGACTCACTGCCGCTTTCAGGACTTGGCATATGTTGGGTATAAAAAGTCGTAATTTCAAACTGCGAATACGTGCTGAGAGCCAGAATTTGGCTCCAAAATATGGCTCAGGCCTCGAAACTGGGATGTTTGGGATATTTCGAAAACTGCAGGAAGGCATGTCAATGTGAGACACTTGTGGTTTATGCAAGTATAGGCTTATAAGCTGGACACGAGTTCTCTCACATTGACAGTGGCTTGATGGAAAATGCAGACTGACCCCACACTCATCTGGTGCCTTCGGGAAGTGGAGATGTTTGAGATATATATCTCGAACTATCTACTTTTTTTGTAAGGTCTGATGGTGTAGTGGGTTAAAGCATACTAGTTATGCCAGCTACTGGAAGGTAGTTGTGCTTTCTGGGTTCGAGTCCCACTGGTGGGTGTTGTCCAAAGATTATTAATCTTCACTTGAGGTTTATGCAAGTATAGGCTTATAAACTGGACTCGAGTTCTCTCACATTGACAGTGGCTTGATGGAAAATGCAGACTGACCCCACACTCATCTGGTGCCTTCGGGAAGTGGAGATGTTTGAGATATATATTTCGAACTATCTACTTTTTTTGTAAGGTCTGATGGTGTAGTGGGTTAAAGCATACTAGTTATGCCAGCTACTGGAAGGTAGTTGTGCTTTCTGGGTTCGAGTCCCACTGGTTGGTGTTGTCCAAAGATTATATATATAAATATATATATATATATATATATATATATATATATTATTAAATATGACCAAAAAAGTAAGATTAATAATTCTAACACGAATATTCTCAATCTTTCGTATATTTCGTTTCACTGTTGGAGGTAAATCAAAAATCAATTCTCCAAAATTCATTTTTATTTCTAGTCTGACGCAACACGAGCGCGTTTCGTAAAACTTATTACATTTTCAAAGACTTTAGTTCACAAATACACAACTGAAAAGAACTTATGCATCTCCGTTTTTATATCTACATTTGAGTGAGGTGGAAGAGGTGATGTGGCATTAACACAAGACAGAACAAGATGTGGTATTAATAGGGTATTAATTTCATCAACACAAGACAGAACAAGAGTATTAATAGGGTATTAATTTCATCAACACAAGACAGAACACGAAACAATGGATATTGAATAGAAATGTTTGTAGAAAGCCTATTGGTCCATTTTTCATGATGCTTCTATATTGGAGCGGAGTCTTGAGGTGGGTAGAATATAGTTGTGCAATAATTGGCTGTTGATTGCTGGTGTTGACTTCTTGATGTGTAGTGCCTCGCAAACGTCAAGCCGCCTGCTATCGCTGTATCTATCGATGATTTCTGTGTTGTTTACTAGGATTTCTCTGGCGATAATTTGCTTGTGGGAAGAGATTATATGTTCCTTAATGGAGCCCTGTTGCTTATGCATCGTTTAACGCCTGGAAAGAGATGTTGTTGTCTTGCCTATATACTGGTTTTTTTGGAGCTTACAGTCCCCAAGAGGGCATTTGAAGGCATAGACGACGTTAGTCTCTTTTAAAGCGTTCTGTTTTGTGTCTGGAGAGTTTCTCATGAGTAGGCTGGCCGTTTTTCTGGTTTTATAGTAAATCGTCAGTTGTATCCTCTGATTTTTGTCTGTAGGGATAACGTTTCTATTAACAATATCTTTCAGGACCCTTTCCTCCGTTTTATGAGCTGTGGAAAAGAAGTTCCTGTAAAATAGTCTAATAGGGGGTATAGGTGTTGTGTTAGTTGTCTCTTCAGAGGTTGCATGGCTTCTCACTTTCCTTCTTATGATGTCTTCGACGAAACCATTGGAGAAGCCGTTATTGACTAGGACCTGCCTTACCCTACAGAGTTCTTCGTCGACTTGCTTCCATTCTGAGCTGTGGCTGAGAGCACGGTCGACATATGCGTTAACAACACTCCTCTTGTACCTGTCTGGGCAGTCGCTGTTGGAATTTAGGCACATTCCTATGTTTGTTTCCTTAGTGGAGACTGCAGTGTGGAAACCTCCGCCCTTTTCCATGACTGTTACATCTAGAAAGGGCAGCTTCCCATCCTTTTCCATCTCGTAAGTGAAACGCAGCACGGAACTCTGCTCAAATGCCTCCTTCAGCTCCTGCAGATGTCTAACATCAGGTACCTGTGTAAAAATGTCGTCAACATACCTGCAGTATATGGCCGGTTTCAAGTTCATGTCGACTAAGACTTTTTGCTCGATGGTACCCATGTAGAAGTTTGCAAACAGGACACCTAGAGGAGAACCCATGGCGACCCCATCTACTTGCTTATACATGTGCCCATCCGGGCTCAAGAAGGGTGCCTCTTTAGTACAAGCTTGGAGTAGTTTCCTCAGAATATTTTCTGGTATGTCAAGAGGAGTACAGGCTGGATCACGATACACTCTGTCGGCTATCATCCCGATTGTCTCGTCCACAGGTACGTTGGTAAACAGCGATTCTACGTCCAACGAGGCTCTTATCCCTGTGGCCCGTGTGCCCCGCAGTAAGTCAACAAATCGTGATCCAGCCTGTACTCCTCTTGACATACCCGAGAATATTCTAAGGAAACTACTCCAAGCTTGTACTAAAGAGGCACCCTTCTTGAGCCCGGATGGGCACATGTATAAGCAAGTAGATGGGGTCGCCATGGGTTCTCCCCTAGGTGTCCTGTTTGCAAACTTCTACATGAGTACCATCGAGCAAAAAGTCTTAGTCGACATGAACTTGAAACCGGCCATATACTGCAGGTATGTTGACGACATTTTTACACAGGTACCTGATTTTAGACATTTGCAGGAGCTGAAGGAGGCATTTGAGCAGAGTTCCGTGCTGCGTTTCACTTACGAGATGGAAAAGGATGGGAAGCTGCCCTTTCTAGATGTAACAGTCATGGAAAAGGGCGGAGGTTTCCACACTGCAGTCTACACTAAGGAAACAAACATAGGAATGTGCCTAAATGCCAACAGCGACTGCCCAGACAGGTACAAGAGGAGTGATGTTAACGCATATGTCGACCGTGCTCTCAGCCACAGCTCAGAATGGAAGCAATTCGACGAAGAACTCTGTAGGGTAAGGCAGGTCCTAGTCAATAACGGCTTCTCCAATGGTTTCGTCGAAGACATCATAAGAAGGAAAGTGAAAAGCCATGCAACCTCTGAAGAGACCACTAACACAACACCTATACCCCCTATTAGACTATTTTACAGGAACTTCTTTTCCACAGCTCATAAAACGGAGGAAAGGGTCCTGAAAGATATTGTTAATAGAAACGTTATCCCTACAGACAAAAATCAGAGGATACAACTGACGATTTACTATAAAACCAGAAAAACGGCCAGCCTACTCATGAGAAACTCTCCAGACACAAAACAGAACGCTTTAAAAGAGACTAACGTCGTCTATGCCTTCAAATGCCCTCTTGGGGACTGTAAGCTCCAAAAAACCCAGTATATAGGCAAGACAACAACATCTCTTTCTAGGCGTTTAACGATGCATAAGCAACAGGGCTCCATTAAGGAACATATAATCTCTTCCCACAACCAAACCATCGCCAGAGAAATCCTAGTAAACAACACAGAAATCATCGATAGATACAGCGATAGCAGGCGGCTTGACGTTTGCGAGGCACTGCACATCAAGAAGTCAACACCAGCAATCAACAGCAAATTATTGCACAACTATATTCTACCCACCTCAAGACTCCGTTCCAATATAGAAGCATCAAGAAATATGGACCAATAGGCTTCCTACAAACACTTCTATTCAATATCCATTGTTTCGTGTTCTGTCTTGTGTTGATGAAATTAATACCCTATTAATACTATTGTTCTGTCTTGTGTTGATGAAATTAATACCCTATTAATACCACATCTTGTTCTGTCTTGTGTTAATGCCACATCACCCCTTCCACCTCACTCAAATGTAGATATAAAAACGGAGATGCGTAAGTTCTATTCAGTTGTGTATTTGTGAACTAAAGTCTTTGAAAATGTAATAAGTTTGACAAAACGCGCTCGTGTCGCGTCAGACTAGAAATAAAAATGAATTTAGGAGAATTGATTTTTTATTTACCTCCAACAGTGAAACGAAATGTACGAAAGATTGAGAAAATTCGTGTTAGAATTATTAATCTTACTTTTTCGGTCATATTTAATAATATATGTCTACAGGAAAGACTGCTACCAAAATATACTTATATATATATATATATATATATATATATATATATATATATATATATATATATATATATATATATATATATATATATATATATATATATATATTATTAAATATGACCCAAAAAGTAAGATTAATAATTCTAACACGAATTTTCTCAATCTTTCGTACATTTCTTTTCACTGTTGGAGGTAAATCAAAAATAAATTCTCCAAAATTCATTTTTATTACTAGTCTGACGCGACACGAGCGCGTTTCGTAAAACTTATTACATTTTCAAAGACTTTAGTTTACAAATACACAACTGAATAGAACTGATTGATTGATTGATGAAGATTAAGCCACCCAAGAGGTGGCACGGGCATGAATAGCCCGTAAGTGGTGGCCCTTTTGAGCCATTACCAGTATCAAAAGATGATACTGGAGATCTGTGGAGGCGCAACTGCACCCTGCGTGACGGGAGATGTCTCCCGGACCAAGTGGTGACCAAATGGTCTGAATAGAACTTACGCATCTCCGATTTTATATCTACATTTGAGTGAGGTGGATGGGGTGAGGTGGCATTAATAGGGTATTAATTTCATCAACACAAGACAGAACAAGAGGTGGTATTAATAGGGTATTAATTTCATCAACACAAGACAGAACACGAAACAATGGGTATTGAATAGAAGTGTTTGTAGAAAGCCTATTGGTCCATATTTCTTGATTCTTCTATATTGGAGCGGAGTCTTGAGGTGGGTAGAATATAGTTGTGCATTAATTGGCTGTTGATTGCTGGTGTTGACTTCTTGATGTGTAGTGCCTCGCAAACGTCAAGCCGCCTGCTATCGCTGTATCTATCGATGATTTCTGTGTTGTTTACTAGGATTTCTCTGGCGATGGTTTGGTTGTGGAAAGAGATTATATGTTCCTTAATGGAGCCCTGTTGCTTATGCATCGTTAAACGCCTAGAAAGAGATGTTGTTGTCTTGCCTATATACTGGGTTTTTTGGAGCTTACAGTCCCCAAGAGGGCATTTGAAGGCATAGAAGACGTTAGTCTCTTTTAAAGCGTTCTGTTTTGGGTCTGGAGAGTTTCTCATGAGTAGGCTGCCCGTTTTTCTGGTTTTATAGTAAATTGTCAGTTGTATCTTCTGATTTTTGTCTGTAGGGATAACGTTTCTATTAACAATATCTTTCAGGAACCTTTCCTCCGTTTTATGAGCTGTGGAAAAGAAGTTCCTGTAAAATAGTCTAATAGGGGATATAGGTGTTGTGTTAGTTGTCTCTTCAGAGGTTGCATGGCGTTTCACTTTCCTTCTTATGATGTCTTCCACGAAACCATTGGAGAAGCCGTTGTTGACTAGGACCTGCCTTACCCTACAGAGTTCTTCGTCGACTTGCTTCCATTCTGAGCTGTGGCTGAGAGCACGGTCGACATATGCGTTAACAACACTCCTCTTGTACCTGTCTGGGCAGTCGATGTGGGCATTTAGTCACATTCTTATGTTCGTTTCCTTAGTGTAGACTGCAGTGTGGAAACCTCCGCTCTTTTCCATGACTGTTACATCTAGAAAGGGCAGCTTCCCATCCTTTTCCATCTCGTAAGTGAAACGCAGCACGGAACTCTGCTCAAATGCCTCCTTCAGCTCCTGCAGATGTCTGACATCAGGTACCTGTGTAAAAATGTCGTCAACATACCTGCAGTATATGGCCGGTTTATGTCGACTAAGACTTTTTGCTCCATGGTACCCATGTAGAAGTTTGCAAACAGGACACCTAGGGGAGAACCCATGGCGACCCCATCTACTTGCTTATACATGTGCCCATCCGGGCTCAAGAAGGGTGCCTCTTTAGGCACCCTTAACGATGCATAAGCAACAGGGCTCCATTAAGGAACATATAATCTCTTCCCACAACCAAACCATCGCCAGAGAAATCCTAGTAAACAACACAGAAATCATCGATAGATACAGCGATAGCAGGCGGCTTGACGTTTGCGAGGCAATACACATCAAGAAGTCAACACCAGCAATCAACAGCCAATTAATGCCCAACTATATTCTACCCACCTCAATACTCCGCTCCAATATAGAAGCATCAAGAAATATGGACCAATAGGCTTTCTACAATCACTTCTATTCAATACCCATTGTTTCGTGTTCTGTCTTGTGTTGATGAAATTAATACCCTATTAATACCACCTCTTGTTCTGTCTTGTGTTGATGAAATTAATACCCTATTAATGCCACCTCACCCCATCCACCTCTCTCAAATGTAGATATAAAATCGGAGATGCGTAAGTTCTATTCAGTTGTGTATTTGTAAACTAAAGTCTTTGAAAATGTAATAAGTTTTACGAAACGCACTCGTGTCGCGTCAGACTAGAAATAAAAATGAATTTTGGAGAATTGATTTTTGATTTACCTCCAACAGTGAAAAGAAATGTACGAAAGATTGAGAAAATTCGTGTTGGAATTATTAATCTTACTTTTTCGGGCATATTTGATAATATATGTCTACAGGAAAGACTGCTACCAAAATATACTAATATATATATATATATATATATATATATATATATATATATATATATATATATATATATATATATATATATATATATATATATATATATATATATATATATATATATATATATATATATATATATATATATATATATATATATATATATATATATTATAATATATATACACACATATATATATAGGTTATATATATATATATATATATATATATATATATATATATATATATATATATATATATATATATATATATATATATATATATATATATATATATATATATATATATTTTATTTATTATATATATACATATATACACACAGACACATATATAGATTATTCTATATAGACATTGTATAAGAATAAAGGTGACAGGGGCGACTGCAACAACTACCGTGGAATCTCCCTCCTCAGTATTGTCGAAAAGCTGTTTGCTCGAGTCGCATTGAGGAGGCTCCAAGTACTTGCAGAGAGAGTTTATCCAGAATCGCAATGTGGATTCAGAGCTGGCAGGTCCACCATCGACATGGTCTTTTCCCTCAGACAACTGCAGGAGAAATGCAGGGAACAGAAGCAGCCACTCTCTGTAGCCTTCAGAGGTCTGACGAAGGCCTTCGACCTCGTTGTTACGAACCCGGATCCAGCGTCCGAGCACGGAGCAGTGACCACAGCGCCATCTGTGGGTCAGCTCCCGAAACCCCCGCCAAACGGACGACGACACCTGGTGAGGACAAAGTGTACCAGCCACGAGGGCCAGTTTCCAGTCCTGTGCAGCTCACAACACAGCCGCTCCTGACCTCTGGTGAGGTGGTGCTCTGACGACAGTGCCATCTATGGACTGGATACGTCAGGTGTTTGTGTCCGAGCCCGTAAGTGAGGTGTATTAGTGTCCCAGTTATTGATGACGTGTCTGCTTACAGAGTCGACCTGGGACTACTGTGATGGGAGTCGAGTCAGTCTACCCGAGGCAGCCAGTCTCCATACCTTGAACGTTGCTGCAGCTGTTGTGGAGTCGTCCCCCCGGAAGAACACTGTGGTGTGTTAGCCTGCCAGTGGAGTGGCAGTACGAGGATTTACCCGGGACCGACTGTTGGAGACGATCGTCCACTGGGGTATTGAAGACAGGAGAGTGACTTGTGGTGTCACACGAAGCTCCTGTCTAGGGCGTTCCCCTTTGATCGTTCGTGGAGTGGCCGTACCAGCCTTGGTGGCTCAGTACCTGCCAGCAGACCAGCTGGACGTGTGGTTGACGGCCTCCACGGCGGTGCCCCCAGTGGACCCGTGTTTTGGCTGACCTGTGGCCCGGGTAGGCTCGGCATTCTAAGAGGACACGTCTTGAGGCCACGAAGAAAGCACCAAGGACTCAGCACCGTGAGCGAGAATCCATAGTCTTCAGCAGAAGACTACGATTGTGGATAATCCCCGTGGATAGTGTTAATACCCCTCCCCCTGTGTAACCTTTTATATATTATTTATTGGTGGCGGACATTATATTATATTAAGTTCTTAACTTTCTTTCCCTACTCCTTTTAAGTTACTTGCGTCACGGATCACATCCCTTGATAGCCACTACTGGCTTGGGGCCGGATATTACTTACTCTAATAACATCAGAGTGAGAACCCCGTTGCGTCCCGAGAGGGCCGTAACACTCGTCAGCAGGGATGGTCTGTTCAAGATCCTCCCCAAGATCGGATGCCCACCCAGGCTCCTCAGCATCATCAGATCTTTCCATGAGAACATGAGGGGCACCGTGGTCTTTGATAGCCTAACATCAGGCGCCTTTGACATCCGATGTGGAGTAAAGCAGGGCTGCGTACTGGCTCCAACCTTATTCAGGATTTTCTTCGCAGTTATGCTGCGGCACGCCTTCGGATCTGTCACGGAAGGCATTTACCTCCGGACCAGGTCGGATGGAAAGCTCTTTAACCTCGCCAGGCTGAGAGCCAAGACAAAGGTTCGGGTGAGGTGTCTGCGCGACTTCCTCTTTGCCGACGACGCAGCAGTCACTGCCCACTCAGCTGAAGACCTCCAACGGCTCATAACCCGCTTCAGGGAGGCCTCTCAGGCTTTCGGACTCACCATCAGTCTGAAGAAAACACAAGTCATGGGACAAGGAGTGGACTCCCCACCTGACATCGGCATCTCTGATTCCAAACTGGAAGTTGTTCACGACTTCGTGTACCTGGGCTCCACAATCTCTGACTCCCTCTCTCTTGATACGGAGCTAAACAAACGCATCGGTAAGGCATCTACTACCATGTCCAAACTGACAAAGAGAGTGTGGGCCAACAATAGGCTAACTGAGTATACTAAGATTCAGGTTTACAGATCCTGTGTCCTGAGCACTCTCCTTTATGGCAGTGAGTCTTGGACACTCCGCGCCCGTCAGGAAAGACGGCTGAATGCCTACCACATGCGCTGCCTTAGACACATCTTGGACATCACCTGGCAGGACAAGGTGACAAACAACAACGTCTTGGGGAGAGCAAGAATCACCAGCATGTCCACAATGCTGAAACAGAGGCGAATGCGCTGGCTCGGGCACGTTGTGCGAATGGGCGACGGCAGGATCCCCAAGGATCTCCTGTATGGAGAGCTGAGGCAGGGAAAGCGTCCAGTAGGCAAGCCCCAGCTACGGTACAAAGACGTATGCAAAAGGGACCTGAAAGCCATGGACGTCGATCTTGCTATATGGGAGACACTGGCTGCAGACCGTTCAGCCTGGAGGCAGTCTGTTCAACGAGGTCTCTCCAAGTTCGAGGAGTCACTTGCCAAGGAATCGGAGGCAAAGAGACAGAGAAGGAAAGCCGGTAACCAGGAAGACAGACCAGAATCGGACTTCGTTTGTGCTCGGTGCGGGATGGACTGCCACTCTCGGATTGGCCTCATCAGTCACACCAGACGCTGCACCAGGATTGACAACTAGGGCGCAACTCCATAGTCTCCCGAGACTGAAGGATGCCTACTACTACTACTATATAGACATTAGAGAAGATTCAGCGGTACGCCATGCACCAGGCTCGCCACCATTATCAGTATTCGTCATATCCAAGTCTGCTGTGTGATGTACATGTCTTCTTGCTTCACCACCCTGTAATGAAATATTGTTTGTTACTAATTGTTTTCAATAATACATTATTTTATTATATAATATTTAATTTATTAATTAAAAACACTTTTCATATTATAGAAAAAAATCTAAAACAAGAATCTATATAAAACTATAGAATAGAATAGAATAGAATAATAGAATAGAATCTATATAGAATCTATATATCATATATATATTTATATAAATAAATATATATATATAAATATATATATATATATATATATATATATATATATATATATATATATATATATATATATATATATATATATATATATATATATATATGCAACAATGATCACAAAAAGACTGATCCAAGTATGCAGAATAACCACATATGAAAAACAGAAAATGCTTAACGCGTTTTCGGCTAATTCGCCTTCATCAGAGCAAAGTAGAATGAGGATAAGATTGCTGATCAGACCTTTATATCCGCCTGGGCAGATCACCTGACCACCAAAAATAAGTGGAGGAAAGGAATTATAAGAAAGAAGGTAATTGCAGAAGGCCTATTGGCCCATACAAGGCAGCTCCTATTAATATCTCCAAGTGCCATACGTGTTTAAATGATTGCTATATTGTTTTGACGTGCTATATTGAGGCTTAAATAGGGATCCAACTTGTACATATCGGGGCTCACATTAAGGCTGTTGTTACAATGTTTGATCAGGGCAGACTCGATCACGTTTCGTTCAACAAAATCCTTACTTTTAACAATACATTTTGCCCCTGTGAAGTCGATAGAATGATTACATAAGCTGGAATGTAAATACAATGCACTGGATTGCTGGGCTGTACGAATAGCGTATGAATGCTGTTTTAAACGCGAGGAAAGAGTTTTACCTGTCTGGCCGATGTAAACACATGCACACTCATTACAAGGGATGGAATACACACAACCTGCTACAGACGAGGGCGAGTTCTTAATTAACATGGACTTAACTGTATTATCATTTTTGAACACTAAATTAATATTAAGGTTCTTCAGGGCTGGGGCAAGATTTACTAGACCCTCAGAATATGGTAATACCAACGAATTTTTCAGTTCTGGTTTCGACTTAGTAGTCTGTTTGTAGAAAGTCCTTTTTGCTTGACCAAACGCAAGATCCAAGATCGATTTTGGGTATTTTAACTTCTTCCCAATTTCAAATATATTTGCTATTTCTTCATCGAAAAATTCCGGACTACAAACTCTCAGTGCTCTGAGAAACATACCAGAAAAAACTGCCCGCTTGACCTGAACATGATGATTTGAATAGAAATGTACATACGAGCACACATTGGTAGGTTTCCTATACACATTGAATTTGAAACTTCTACCAATTCTATGAATCATGATGTCTAAAAAAGGCAGAACACCATTCACTTCATTCTCAATTGTGAATTTAATTGACGGAACCAGCGAATTGATTTCATTGAGAAAATCAGTTTCGTCATGATTAACCGGCCACAGGCACAAAATATCGTCAACGTACCTGTACCAAAGCAAATTTGAGGGTAAAATCCTGGGAAGGATATTTGTTTCGAAACATTCCATGTACAGATTGCTCAAAACGGGGGAGAGGGGATTACCCATCGCCATGCCAAATGTTTGTTTATAAAATGAATCATTAAAGCTGAAATAATTATCTTTAATGCACAATTTTATAAGTTCAATAATGGTGTTAGTAGGCAAAGTTAAATTATACCTTGGGAGTAGATCCCGTAAGAATGACAACAGATCATCAACAGGAACCCTAGTGAACAGAGCCGTCACATCAAAACTCACAAGTTTAAAATCATAATTTAATTTCAAACTAGACAACTTGTTAACCAAGTCCAAGTTGTTTGTTATGTGTGAGTTGGATATGGAACCTACTACTGGAGACAAGACTTGGACAAGCCATTTGGAAAGTCTATATGCCACAGATCCAACAGAACTAATAATAGGTCTTGCAGGATTATTCGGTTTGTGTGTTTTAATAAGCCCATATAGATATGGGAGAGAATTCTACTTTGCTCTGATGAAGGCGAATTAGCCGAAAACGCGTTAAGCATTTTCTATTTTTCATATGTGGTTATTCTGCATACTTGGATCAGTGTTTTTGTGATCATTGTTGCATACATGGATACCACGCGCCAATTTCTTCACTTCTCCTCTCTCTACCCTGCTCTTAAACCTTTTGTTTCTAATTTTCGTTCTGCTTTAGTGAAATCCTATACGTTAAAAATCCGTCTTCATTTTCTTAGAAAATGTCTCAGTGAACAAGTGCTTCCCCGGTCCCTATCCTCCAACAGTGTGCTGAAATTAGCTGACCGACCGTTTGATGAAATTTCCCGCTTAGTGCTTGGTAAAAATATTGATTTGCTTAAATTAGAAGTACGGGAATGTTTTAAGGTGTTGAACAGCCGTAAGTATTCATTTTCTCAAGCTGTACCCTTGGAATGGAATCGCCCGATGATGGATTATTGTTACACCGCTATGAGATCTGCCTGCA
Organism: Procambarus clarkii; assembly: GCF_020424385.1. Classification (NCBI taxonomy): domain Eukaryota; kingdom Metazoa; phylum Arthropoda; class Malacostraca; order Decapoda; family Cambaridae; genus Procambarus; species Procambarus clarkii. The sequence goes on along the minus strand of NW_025561770.1, from coordinate 78,961 downwards.
CGAATGTAAGTACGAAGCTTGATTCAAAATTAAATAGGCTCATTCAACAAAGTGATTGGAATAAACATGCCAACACTGACTTTGTTATTAATCTCTCTAGTAAACAACTTGATAATGATACGATGACTGCTCTTGGTTACGGTCTGAGTTTCTCCATATCAAATAGAGATGTGAATTATGCAAATATTGCCAAAAGTTTTTGCAATTTGGAGAAATCTAGTGAGATTTCATCTGATGACATTAATATTTGCAAGGGAATGGTGTACGGTTCTTTACTTAAGGGTACTGTGCCTAATTGTCCAGAGAGGTTTATGCGAGCGTTCAAAACCCTCAAAAAAGATAACTCTCTACATATCACTAAAGCTGATAAATCCAATGCTGTTGTCATCATGGACAAAGAAGACTATGTCCAAAAAATGAACCAGTTATTGGAGGACAGAGACACTTACTTACCTGTTAATAGTGACCCTATTGAAAGAGTTATTGCTCATTTCAACAAAACTCTTAAAACCGTGCTCAAGAAAGATAAGGAGTTGATTCCTAAGTTTTTAAGTCGTTCCCCTTCTCTCCCATATCTATATGGGCTTATTAAAACACACAAACCGAATAATCCTGCAAGACCTATTATTAGTTCTGTTGGATCTGTGGCATATAGACTTTCCAAATGGCTTGTCCAAGTCTTGTCTCCAGTAGTAGGTTCCATATCCAACTCACACATAACAAACAACTTGGACTTGGTTAACAAGTTGTCTAGTTTGAAATTAAATTATGATTTTAAACTTGTGAGTTTTGATGTGACGGCTCTGTTCACTAGGGTTCCTGTTGATGATCTGTTGTCATTCTTACGGTATCTACTCCCAAGGTATAATTTAACTTTGCCTACTAACACCATTATTGAACTTATAAAATTGTGCATTAAAGATAATTATTTCAGCTTTAATGATTCATTTTATAAACAAACATTTGGCATGGCGATGGGTAATCCCCTCTCCCCTGTTTTGAGCAATCTGTACATGGAATGTTTCGAAACAAATATCCTTCCCAGGATTTTACCCTCAAATTTGCTTTGGTACAGGTACGTTGACGATATTTTGTGCCTGTGGCCGGTTAATCATGACGAAACTGATTTTCTCAATGAAATCAATTCGCTGGTTCCGTCAATTAAATTCACAATTGAGAATGAAGTGAATGGTGTTCTGCCTTTTTTAGACATCATGATTCATAGAATTGGTAGAAGTTTCAAATTCAATGTGTATAGGAAACCTACCAATGTGTGCTCGTATGTACATTTTTATTCAAATCATCATGTTCAGGTCAAGCGGGCAGTTTTTTCTGGTATGTTTCTCAGAGCACTGAGAGTTTGTAGTCCGGAATTTTTCGATGAAGAAATAGCAAATATATTTGAAATTGGGAAGAAGTTAAAATACCCAAAATCGATCTTGGATCTTGCGTTTGGTCAAGCAAAAAGGACTTTCTACAAACAGACTACTAAGTCGAAACCAGAACTGAAAAATTCGTTGGTATTACCATATTCTGAGGGTCTAGTAAATCTTGCCCCAGCCCTGAAGAACCTTAATATTAATTTAGTGTTCAAAAATGATAATACAGTTAAGTCCATGTTAATTAAGAACTCGCCCTCGTCTGTAGCAGGTTGTGTGTATTCCATCCCTTGTAATGAGTGTGCATGTGTTTACATCGGCCAGACAGGTAAAACTCTTTCCTCGCGTTTAAAACAGCATTCATACGCTATTCGTACAGCCCAGCAATCCAGTGCATTGTATTTACATTCCAGCTTATGTAATCATTCTATCGACTTCACAGGGGCAAAATGTATTGTTAAAAGTAAGGATTTTGTTGAACGAAACGTGATCGAGTCTGCCCTGATCAAACATTGTAACAACAGCCTTAATGTGAGCCCCGGTATGTACAAGTTGGATCCCTATTTAAGCCTCAATATAGCACGTCAAAACAATATAGCAATCATTTAAACACGTATGGCACTTGGAGATATTAATAGGAGCTGCCTTGTATGGGCCAATAGGCCTTCTGCAATTACCTTCTTTCTTATAATTCCTTTCCTCCACTTATTTTTGGTGGTCAGGTGATCTGCCCAGGCGGATATAAAGGTCTGATCAGCAATCTTATCCTCATTCTACTTTGCTCTGATGAAGGCGAATTAGCCGAAAACGCGTTAAGCATTTTCTATTTTTCATATGTGGTTATTCTGCATATATATATATATATATATATATATATATATATATATATATATATATATATATATATATATATATATATATATATATAAATATATTATTATATCCTGCATTATTCCAGCCCATTATTAGAGATAGTAGCCACCTCTTATTTTGGTTTTCTTTCATTTTTAGTGCTCAGAAAATTAAATATATCTACATATTTAGTCAAAATCAGTTACATTATTTTATCTTATTTATAGCATAAATGTTCTCAAAGATTACTAAAAATAAATTGAATTAGACTACAGCAAATTGGCAAACTTTACCTTGTATCTGTTTCCACCGAGTTTGTTTGGGGCGTTCTTCAACATATCAGCAATACTTGTCTCAACATCTCTTTCAGTTGCATTAGTGTGGGTGTTGATACAGGCTTCTGGAAATTTATAGGAATTAATTAATATATATAATTATAATTCACTTTGCCATTCCCCATTCTACAGTCCTCTCGTCCTTCCCACTTCCCCGTCCCCACATCCTCCCCACTATTCCCACTTCCCTGTCCCATCGTCCTCCTTACCATTTTCCCCTCCCCTGTCCCTTCTTCCTCCCCTACCATCTCCCATTCACCTGCCCCTTTGTCCTCCCCAGCATTCCCCTGTCCCCACCATCCCCAGTCCCCTCGTCCTCCCCACCATTACCCTCTCCTCTGTCCCCTCGTCTTCCCCACCTTCCCCCCCTCTCGTCCTCCCCACCATTCCAAACTACCTCATCCGATGCATTATATTATGGTCTGATGCTTCCATCAGAAAATTGGGAACATCAAATGATCTGATATTCCCATCACTGAAAAATATGAACAGCTAAAAAAATGAAATGAAAAAATAAAAAAATAAACTATACTCATGAAATGAACAGTATGGTAAACAACACAGCTCAATTTCAATGCAATGTCACACAAAATTAATAAATCGAAATGAATATTGTGACGGTAACGCGTTGGTGTTCGGCTGTTTAAGGCTAGGGGTATGGCCTCGTCACATAGTTATAAAAAAAAAATAGAAAAACTGGAACTTCGTCTGTGGTAAGGTAAGGAGAAGACACACAAAACACAAGTAAAACTTTAACAATGAAATTTTAATTACGTTAAATAAATCAAAACATGAAAATAATGCACAAACAAATTCTTATAATAAAATCAATGAATCAAAATAATAAGAATACTTAAATGACACAATGAAAGTTACGTTAAGGCAAAATAATAAGAAGTGCAACACAAAAGTTAAGTGGGAGGTGCTGGAATATTGGCTTAAAGCCACCACCTCTCTCAGTACACGCTAGAGTCTAGCTGGGAGGTGTGATGGCCACGAAAGCACTGAACATTCTGAGGACTGATGTTGGGGCGGCCCCAGACATCAGGTAGTATGGGGGGCGAGTGCAGGTGCAGCCAGACCGGCGACCAATCAGCGCAGCCGGCAGCGATCAACATGTAGTTTGGTGATTTGGGTCCGAACAGGTGGCTGGCTGCATACGTTTTTGCTCACCCTGGCAAGCCTTGCTGGTGTTGTTGTTGTTGGACATTTCTTCCATAGTCTTTTTATATAATTGTGAAGACGTAATTATGGAGGGAAGAGCAGGCTCAATCTCTTGAAGGAGATTATCGTCACAACTCTCCCCCGAAGCCTGCGGTTCTGGAAGAAGTACGTCGTTATGTGGTGGAGTGATGGATGGAGTCGCTTCTACTTCATAAACTCTGGAGAGGGCATCGGCTATGGTGTTGTCAGAACCCTTGATATAGCGGATCTCCAGGTTGAAGTCTTGTAAATACAGAGCCCATCGTAGAAGACGCTGGTTGGTGAATTGGGCTTGATGTAGGAAGCGGAGAGGGTTGTGGTCTGAGAAGATGGTGGTAGACCTGGCGCCTTGTAGGTACGGAGCGAAGTGTTGGAGGTTCAGGACGATGGATAGTAGCTCCTTTTCAATAGTGCTGTAGTTCCTCTGGTGTGGTTTCAGTTTGTAGCTGTAGTAGCTGACAGGTAGAACCTCCTCGCCTCGTTGTTGCATCAGGACACCACCAACGCCGGTACCACTGGCGTCGACATGAAGGACGAAAGGCTTGGTGATATCTGGAGAGGCGAGAATGGGGTTAGAACAGAGGAGGAATTTGAGTTGTTCAAAAGCAACGGTTTGCTGTATGGTCCAATTATACCGTTGCTTGGGACTGGTTAATAGAATTAGAGGTGTGGCGACTGTACTGAAATTCCTCACAAACCTACGGTAGTAAGAGGCAAGACCAAGGAAGCGCAGGAGCTGCTTCCTGGTGGTAGGCTGTGGATACTGTAGGATGGCTTGAGTGTGTGAGTCTAACGGAGCTATGCTGCCACTCCCAATAACATGACCCAGATAACGCACTTTACCTTTCGCGAAAGTGGACTTGCCCAGGTTGATGGTGAGGCCGGCTGTCAGGAGCTTGGAGAACAGACGTCGCAGCTGGAGCAGATGTTCACTCCAGGAGTTGGAGGCTACGACGATATCGTCCAGGTAGGCGTATGTGTTATCCAAGCCCTGGATGACACGGTTGACAGCTCTTTGAAAGGTGGCCGGGGCATTACATAGTCCGAAAGGAAGGCGTTCATATCTGAAAAGTCCAAAAGGAGTAATGAAGGCAGATATCTCTTTAGCGCGCTCCGTTAGACACACTTGATAGTACCCCTTATGCAAGTCCACTTGGGACAAGTACTGGGCACTACCAATGGCATCAAGGATGTCATCTATCCTTGGCAAGGGGTAAGCATCCTTGACAGTGACAGAGTTCAGTTTACGATAGTCAGTGCACAACCGCACCTTACCTTGGGGTTTGGGCACCAAGATACAGGGTGAGGCCCAGGGGGACTCACAAGGTGTAGCCAGTCCATGATCCAAGAGGTATTGCACCTCAGCACGCATGACTTCCTTCTTGCTCGGGCTGATTCGGTAGAAGGGTTGACGAATCGGCCGGGTGTCGGGGAGCAGTTGGATGTCGTGCTGGGTAACATTACACTCTTGGGGATCATCTCGGAACAACTCTTGATGTTCTCTGAAGATCTTGACGAGAGGTGCACTATGATTATCCTGAAAGTATTTGGGAAGATCATTAAGGATTTCGGAATTAGAAAGCGCTGACTCCTTGTCAGTGCTTTCGGGAGGAGAAGCTGGGAAGGTCTCACTGTGGATGTAGGGTTCTGTGAATGTGGAATAGTTAGTCAAGACAGTGGGAGGAGTACCATTATATTGCTTCAGGAGGTTGACGTGGCACAGCTGGGTCTTCCGCCGCCTATCTGGAGTCTCTATGACGTATGTGTTGTTGTTTCTGCACTCTTTGACGCAGTAGGGTCCTGAAAATTTGTTTTGTAAAGGTGAACCTGGGATAGGAAAATAGGCAAGGACGAAGTCTCCCGGCTTGAATTTTCTTACTTTGCTGGTCTGGTCGTAATGAGTCTTCATTCTCACCTGGGCTTTCAATAGATTATCATGGGCAAAGCGGTGGACTCTCTCTAGAATGTGCTGAAGGTTTTGAAGAAACTGGGGCACATTCTGATGCTCACTGAAGGTGGCATCTCTGAGAGAGTCTTTGAAAGCCTTAAGGGGAGTACGGCACTTACGGCCGTAGAGCATCTCATAAGGAGATACTCCTAGGGACTCATTGGGGAGACTTCTGAAAATACACATTATTAGGTCAATCTGCTTATCCCAATCCTTCGAGGTTTCACTACAAAACTTTTTCAAGAGTGCTTTGATGGTCTGATGACTACGTTCAAGAGAACCCTGTGAAGCAGGATGATAGGGGCTGGACAATACCTGTTTGATGTTAAACTCCTCCAGTGTCCTTTTGAAGAGATCACTGGTGAAGTTGGTGCCACAGTCACTTTGAATCTCCCTGGGAAATCCGTATTGAGTGAAGATCTTCAATAGATGTTTGATAACCGTAGCAGCCGTGATGTTCTTCACTGGAACTGCTATGGGAAATCTGGTGGTAGGACACAGGATGGTTAGGATGTAGGCGTTACCTGAACTGGTCCGAGGTAAAGGACCAACACAGTCTATTATGAGTCTGTGGAAAGGTTCCGCAGGCACCTGTATGGGAATCAGTGGTGCTCTGGGAATGGAGACGTTCGGTTTGCCTGCCATCTGACATGTATGACACTGTTTTACGTACTGTTTGACGTTATTTACCATACCTGGCCAGTAGTAGTCTTGGCGAATCCCATGGTAAGTCTTGTTGAAGCCGTAGTGGGAGAATGCTCCGTGGGCCAGGTGTAGAATAGTGGGCCGCAGGCTGGTGGGAATCACAAGTTGTTCGATGTTGGCCCAATCGTCCTCCTCCTTCAGTTTACTGGGTCTATATCTGCGGTAGAGCAAGTCGTTCTCTAGGAAGAACCCAGGAATACTGTCGGGTTGAGTCTCAGCCTGGAAAAACAATGGTGTTAAAGTAAGATCTTCCCTCTGCAACTTACGGAACTCCAACTTGGTCAGATGCGGGGGGAGTTTCTGAGGGTCTTGAGGGACAGCGGTAGCAGTAGAGTCAGCTGGCTGTGGACGTGCGGCTTGTGCACGGGTGGTCACGAGAACCGGAGGAGAAACTTCATCACTCTCTTGAACCTCTGCTGGAACATACTCAAGAATAGGATTTATTGGCACAGAGTTACACACCTGGGGTTTGTCCATGACGATCAGGTTGGTCGGTTGCAGGTCTTCTGCCAAGTCGTTGCCTAGGAGAAGTTGCACTCCAGGCATGGGAAAAGGCTTTTCCCTGACGGCGACTTGGACTTCCCCGTTCACGTAGGGACAATCCAGGTGGACTCTGGCGAGAGGGTATGGAGTGGTAGCAGTGAGGTCAGTGATGAAGACTGTTTCCCCGGTGTAGACTATGTTGGGCACAGCCGACTTCAAGATGATCGATTGTAGAGCCGCTGTGTCCCTCAAGATCTTCAATTTGAAACGTCCCTCCGGATTTGAACCGTTGGCAGAGACAGTTCCAGTATACAGGTGGTTACTGAAAAGAGAAAGATCATTAACATCAACACCAACATTCATCACAGGCTTACCGGACTTAGGAGGAGTTGGTTTCGGTCGTTGTTGGTCAGTGGTTCCCTTGTATTGAGACTTACCACACTTGTCTATGGTATGTCCATAGAGTCTACAATACTTGCAGTACAGTTGTGAACCAGCTTGATCGGGGCTCACCTTCTCGTAACTGTACCACGACTTCTTACTGGAGGATGGTTCAGGTGTCAGCCGGTGGATGAGGCTGTAAGTGTCAGCCGACTTAGCACACTTCAGGTAGTCGGTTTCTTCTTTATCTGCTAAGTAGAGGCGGACAGGAGGCGGCACACGTCTCAAGAATTCTTCAACAAGCATCAGGTTGACGAGTTCTGTAAAAGTAGAGACATGTGCTGCTTCCAGCCATTTCATGAAATACCTCCGTTTCGTGTTAGCAAACTCGAGGAAGGTAGTGGTACTTGCCTTCAGGTGGTCACGGAATTTCCTTCTATAACTTTCAGTAGAGAGGAGGTAGGCGTCCAACACTGCTTGTTTCAGAGTGTAGTAGTCATTCTCAGACGCCAAAGTACTGAGTGTGACTGCAGCTCTACCTGTAAGATGGACTCTGAGAAGTGTGGCCCATTGGTCGACAGGCCAACTGAGTTGATTAGCAAGGGTTTCAAAGGTGGTAAAGAACACATCAACTTCTGCTTCTACAAAGGATGGCATTAACTTACTTGCATGTGATATATTAAAACTGACGGGAAGATTGGCAGTAGCTTGTTGGCGTTGAGTGAAGTGTGAAGTTTCCAAGGCGATTTCACGTTGACGACACTCTAGAGCCAGAGTCGCTTGTTGCTTGTCATGTTCGCGTTGTATTTCCAACTCGCGTTGTTTGGTTTCAAGCTGTAAGCGTTCCCGCTCCTGGAGTGTTTCAAGCTGTACTCGTTCACGTTCACGGAGTAATGCGACCTCGCGTTCGTGTTCTTCTCTCCTCAAAGCAGCTTCACGTTCTCTGAGGGTGATTTCTCGTTCTTGTTCTTCCCTCCTCAAAGCAGCTTCGCGTTCTTGTTCTTCTCTTCGTATGGCAGCAGCTCGTTCTTGTTGTTCGAGGGCTTCCCTTTGCTGCTCACGTTCAATCTTGGCCAGCTCTAGTTTAAGTTTCATCGTTGCCAAGTCAGTTTTATCTGCAATATAGTAAGTTTCATGAGTTTCAGAGTCTATCTTACCTTGCTCTAAATAGTAATCCAGCAACAGGTTGTGTAGGTCATTTTTGTTGGCTTGATAGGGAACTTCTAGTTGATACTCATGTGCAAGAGTTTGTAGTTCAGTCCTCTTGGCACGACTTAAAGTCCCTATTTCACCTGCTGGATTTGCACGGAAAGTTTGGAGACGAAACATGGTGAAATTAGCAAATAAAGGTACACGAATGTTCAATAATGAAATGTCAGAAACAGGACAACGTGGCAACTGGTACCTATCCTGTGTGATCTTACAATTAAAGTTAAGTGAAAGATATTAAATGATTAAATTAAATCAAGGGCGCAGGAAATCTTGTACCCGGTACTCATGTAAGAGAATAAGGGCAAGAAAATCCTACTAACAAATGAAACAGAGTTTCGAAAACAAATGAAACAGTTAAATGCTTCAAAAGTAAAATTGGTAGTCCAAGGATGTAGGCATACCTTGCCAAGTCTCTATAGGACATAAAGCAAGTTTTTCCTACTGAATTTAATATGATACTTACAGAATTAGCGAACTTTTGTGCTCTGAAAAAATAAGCTAATTCCCTACCGTTGTATGTATCATCATCTCTGACTGACGTGTAGGGGTGCGAGGTGTCAACTGGTGACGAGAACTGCTGCTGAGGTCCCAATTCAGCAACTAAAGTTCGAGCTAGAGGAACTATGGCCCTCTTTGTCCTCCTACAGTCAGATTGCAGAAGATTGGGTACTCTTGACCCGGGGCAGACCACAGTACCAGGGTACCAATATGATGATCTGTCAGAATGAGAAATATTCAAGGGACATAGATGGTAAATACGAGTAATAACAAGGAGGGAGAGATGACCAATTAAGAGTATGACTGCGGCCTACAGTCACCACGTAATCCAAAGTTATCTCACCTTCACTATATGTTACTCTCGTAATGCACAATACACCGCACCTTATAAAAAATGAAATTGAATGAAAAATAGTAAAGCTACGTTAACAAAGTTAAATACGCTTACCATCGATTACCACTTGGCACCAGTACCTGAGTGAAGCTCCTAGGACAGGCCCCCATATAACTTGTGACGGTAACGCATTGGTGTTCGGCTGTTTAAGGCTAGGGGTATGGCCTCGTCACATAGTTATAAAAAAAAAATAGAAAAACTGGAACTTCGTCTGTGGTAAGGTAAGGAGAAGACACACAAAACACAAGTAAAACTTTAACAATGAAATTTTAATTACGTTAAATAAATCAAAACATGAAAATAATGCACAAACAAATTCTTATAATAAAATCAATGAATCAAAATAATAAGAATACTTAAATGACACAATGAAAGTTACGTTAAGGCAAAATAATAAGAAGTGCAACACAAAAGTTAAGTGGGAGGTGCTGGAATATTGGCTTAAAGCCACCACCTCTCTCAGTACACGCTAGAGTCTAGCTGGGAGGTGTGATGGCCACGAAAGCACTGAACATTCTGAGGACTGATGTTGGGGCGGCCCCAGACATCAGGTAGTATGGGGGGCGAGTGCAGGTGCAGCCAGACCGGCGACCAATCAGCGCAGCCGGCAGCGATCAACATGTAGTTTGGTGATTTGGGTCCGAACAGGTGGCTGGCTGCATACGTTTTTGCTCACCCTGGCAAGCCTTGCTGGTGTTGTTGTTGTTGGACATTTCTTCCATAGTCTTTTTATATAATTGTGAAGACGTAATTATGGAGGGAAGAGCAGGCTCAATCTCTTGAAGGAGATTATCGTCACAATATAAATTGAAATCTATGAAAATTCAAATTATCAATGCAATCGGAAATATTGAAATAATATCGCAACATAATATAGTGTGGGTTGCTCTTATGTGCAACAGACGGTGCTGTTTTTCAAAAAAGGCATGGTTTTACCTGTCACATGTGTGGCATCTATACTTATACTCACGAAATGAACGGTATGGTAAACATCATAGCTCAATTGCAATGCAATGTCACAATAACATTTAATAACAATAATAACAATAACATTTAAATATACTTTAAGATATAATCTAGAAGAAAATAAGAACATTGAAACGGTTCATGAACTCGATTTCAATAAAGGACACTATGGGGAACTTTGAAAAACAGTTAATGAGTATAATTAGACAGACTTGTTGCTAGGCAGAGGAGTAAATAATGAGATATATGGCAAATTTTGCAAAATATACAGCACACAAACATTCATACCCAAACAAAGCAAAACGCTAGGTAAGAACAAAGCAGTTGGCCCGTAGGGGAAAGGAGATACCCACAAGACTGGAATGCAAGTCATTAACAAGCACACAAGTACTACACCACACAACAACTACACTACTACCAGAACTGGACGAATCACTACCAAAACAACACACCCAAAATGGAAATGGAAATAACCAATCACAGGTCAGAGAACTACTGAGATTCTGTGACAAATTCTCGCTCAATCAGCAGATAACAAAACGGACTAGGAACGAGAACACACTCGACCTCATATTCACGAACAATGATGAGCTAATCAGAGACATTACTGTCTCAGACCCTAACAAACTAACATCAATAACGGTAGTAGGCCCAAGAGAAACAACAAGCGAGAAGGGCTATTCAATATATTCAATTTTAATAATAAAAGGATAGACTGGGAGAAAAAAAACAGGGAACTTACAAACATTCACTGGGAAAATGTTCTAGGTAACAAAAATCCTACACAAGGAAAAGCAAAAACCATTGGATTGTATTGGACCTATTCGTACTAGTGAAGGTTCATATACTGAGGATGACAAAGAAATTAGTGAAATCCTAAAAAAGCAGTATGAGGACATGTTTAGCACTCCGATACAAAGCATGAAAGTGGAGGATCCGGGCAACTTCTTTATGGGTGATATCCAAACCCCTGTAAATATAACTGATATCAACACGAGTGTGACAGATTTTGAAAGAGAAATTGACAATGTGCCCATGCATTCAGCCCCGGGTCCAGACTCATGGAATTCAATATTTATAAATAAATGCAAAGTGCCAGTAGCACAGGCACTCAGTATAGTGTGGAGGAAGAGCTTGGACACGGGGGAGATACCAGAGGCTCTTAAAGCAGCAGACATAGCTCCTCTACACAAGGAAGGTAGTAAAGCATTGGCAAAGAATTATAAACCAGTTGCACTAACATCCCACATAATAAAATTATTTGAGAGTGATCAGGAGTCAGGTTACTAGTTTTATAGAGACCAATGACCTCCACAATCCAGGCCAATATGGATTTAGAGCAGGAAGATATTGAAATACCTCTTACAGCTATCTCTCATGTCCTCTACTTGTACAGTACAGCTACTTGATCATTACGACAAAATCACTGAGATATGAGATAATGATGACACTAACCTCATCTACTCAGACTCCAACCCATTCATATTAAATAATGATGTAAACAATAAATTAAAAAAAATCCACTTATTAATGTCAACCAACAAACTCTCACTAAACATAGAAAGGACCTACAACATCTTACTTGGGAGCAAATCAACAAATGCAATTCATCTACAGTTACACAATGTTAACATCAGAAATAAAAAAGATGGTAAGTTCCTTGGTCTATACTTAGATCTGCCCGAAACGCTATGAGTGCTAGTTGCTTTACAAGAATGTATAACTTCAAGTCACAGTACTCTCCCCCAATGTACCTTCTTGTATATAAAGAAAAAATAAATAAATAAACAAACACATAATAAATCAATACTTACTAAATTTTGTCTATTATGTAGCAAAGAAGCAGGTCTACGGAAGGCTTTTCTGTTGAGTTCGAAGCCCAATTTACTCGTGGTCTTTGAAATAAGTTAAGATTATAAGTATAAAATTTATAAAACCAAATAATAAATCCGGTATTGCTCAATTTCAGATGCAGACGTACTGAATGATATATCAGACTGTCAGCATGGTATTCGATCTGGAAGGTCCAGTGTAACGAATTTACTCAGTTTCTATGATCGAGCCACAGAGATCTATAAAGAATTCTGATCAAGAAAGAGATCTAGGGGTGGTTTTAGATAGAAAACTATAACCTGAGGATCATATTAAGAACATTCTGCGAGGGGCCTATGCTTCACTTTTTAACTTTAGAATTGCTTTTAAATACATAGGTAAAAAAGTTTTAAAAGTTTTAAAGGTTTTTTAAACCTCTCGTGTATCATGAGTGTGGAAAAGCTTCAGATGGTGCAATCAGATGATGAACATTACCTAGTTCCTTCATCTGGGAAGAATGAAGACATATTGATGCATTCGGATGATAAAAACTAACTACTGTAGTTCAATTGATGAACAGACTGTATATCATATGCAGACTGTATGTGGATCTGCGGGCCACTCCAAACAACAGCCTGGTGGACCAAGCTCCACCAGGCCTAAAGCACAAAGTGGTCCACTGGCACTGGCAACTTCAACCATAAATGTTCTCAAACCTTACTAAAAATGATTGAATTAGACTAGACTACAGCAATCTTAACCTTGTATCTGTTTCCACCAATCTTGTTCAGTACATGCTTCAACATATCAGCAATACTTGATATGTAAATATATCTCACTGTGTCATTACAATATGCACCTCCCAACTAGGACAGCATTTGTACCTGTTACAATAATGCATAAACTTTAAGGCAATAGAGTATAATGTATGTCTTTCAATCTCAACATTAGATTTTATAACTTTCTAATGTAATAAATAAATACCATTAAACTATTTTCTGTTTAACTGTTAGAAAAAATCAATTAGATATTTAAAAAGAAATAAAAAAGATTACATGGATAGTAAAATCTGGATTCCCAACTACAATTTATATAGATGTGATAGAGAAACTAGGTCAAATGGAGGAGTAGGTCTGTATATTAAACAGCACCTGATGTGCACAGAGCTACTAAACTCAATGTGGTGGTAGAGTGGTGGGGGGGGAAACATTGCAGAAAAAAAACAAAAATACAATTTGGTCAACAAAACAGCATTGTTTAAAATAGAAGACATGGGTTGACATTTTGGGGGTAAGGTAGGTTATATTGAGTTAATTAGTTAGTACTTAGTTTTTATCTTAAACTGGTTGGGAGAGGTACAGTGTTGCTGTGCTGGTGAAAGAACACCTAAAGGTAAATTAAATAATGATTGCGAATCCACAAGAAGTTGACATAATAGCGCTAGAGATCTGCAATCAGGATGATAAACTTTCCTTAAAGAATTTGACAAACACTTGCTGATAGGACATGAAGTAAATGAAATGTATGTCAAGTTTTGTGAAATATATGATAAAAGCACAACAAAATTTGTACCAAAGGAGAGATGCAGAACTAGGAAAAGGGGTTTGTTCAACAGAAATTGCGAGAGGGCCTGAGACCCAAACACACACAAATGGAATCAATATATAGCAAGAGGCCAAACCACCAAACATACAAGCGATGCAAAGATGCGAGAAACAGCAGCAGCAGTAAGGAGAGGGACTGAAGGACCATAAATAAAGTGTGAAAATAAACTTGAGTAAATTTTTTTAACTACTCTCGACAGTGAAGAAAAACAAATATTCAGATGATTTGTGTTAGAATCATTAATCTTACACTTTCGGTCATATTCAACAACACAAATACACACACACACATTCCTGTTGCTGTAGCAGGTGAAGAATTACACACACAGATCACAATAACGTGATGCATCATATGAACAAATCCACAAGGGCCGTGACGAGGATTCGAACCTGCGTCCGGGAGCATCCCAGACACTGCCTTAATCGACTGAGCTACAACAGGGTAAAAGGGTTGAAACCGAAGTTCTACTGAACTTACTGGATCCCATAGCCTCTCCGAGGCACAAACCAGGCTTTTACTCAACCCCCCCCCCTGCACCCGAGCTATGTCAACAGGCCGTTCTCCCTCTTCGCCCTTACATCATCACACACAGATCACAATAACGTGATGCATCAAATGAACAAATCCACAAGGGCCGTGATGAGGATTCAAACCTGTGTCCGGGAGCATCCCAGACACTGCCTTAATCGACTGAGCTACGACAGGGTAAAAGGTTTGAAACCAAACTTCTACTGAACTTCCTGGATCCTTTTACCCTGTTGTAGCTCAGTCGATTTAGGCAGTGTCTGGGATGCTCCCGGACGCAGGTTCAAATCTTCGTCACGGCCCTTGTGGATCTGTTCATTTGATGCATCACGTTATTGTGATCTCTGTGTGTGATGATGTAAGGGCGAAGAGAAAGAACGACCTGTTGACATAGCTCGGGTGCAGGGGGAGGGTTGTGTACAAGCCTGGTTTGTGCCTCGGAGAGGCTATGGGGTCCAGTAAGATCGTCCTTCCTTTCCTCCCTAGAATCAGGATGTAGCAGGTGCTCAATTGTCAAAAGTGAAAAAATTTGGTTTGTCTTCCGAATGCACCATATTGGTAAATTTTTTAATAATCTTTTAAAAATAGTAAATGCCACTATTTTTGCAAAATTATTACAAGATCTATTATTCTAATAAGGGTTTGATAAAATACAGTAGACTGCCTACTGGTTTTACCTGTAATAAGGTTTGATACAGATGATTATGGATATATTGAAATGCTCTTATTGTTAAGAAGCAAATTTTTAAAGAGTATTTTGTAATGAGCAGCTCTGAAAATCAGTTGATTACAGATAATTAAGGCAGTGTCTGGGATGCTCCCGGACACAGGTTTGAATCCTCATCACGGCCCTTGTGGATTTGTTCATTTGATGCATCACGTTATTGTGATCTGTGTGTGATGATGTAAGGGCGAAGAGGGAGAATGGCCCGTTGACATAGCTCGGGTGCAGGGGGATGGTTGTGTACAAGCCTGGTTTGTGCCTCGGAGAGGCTATGGGATCCAGTAAGATCGTCCTTCCTTTCCTCCCTAGAATCTGGATGTAGCAGGTACTCAATTGCCAAAAGTGAAAAAATTTGGTTTGTCTTCCAAATTTATGAGTAAGATGTAATTGTGTCTGACACTGATAAAATTATAAACCATTGTAAACAATTTGTTCACTTTCAAAACTTGGGTAATTACATATGACAGTGTCAGACCACTGAGGAAGAATTGAAACAGGAATTTCCTCAAGTACTTTCATATTGCAGTAATACATCTTCAGAAGGAATCAATTCTCCTGAAGATGTATTATTTAAATATGAAAGTACTTACGGAAATTCCTGTTCCAATTCTTCTTTCGCGGTCTGACACTCACATTTTTCACCACATGTTAATTTCCTGATTTACACACAAATTTATATACATACAAACACATATACACACATATATAATATATATATATATATATATATATATATATATATATATATATATATATATATATATATATATATATATATATATATATGCATATAAATAAAAAAACAAGTAAATGTAAATAATTTTACCTTGCACCTAGATCCACCAAGCCTGTATAGCGCGCGTTTCAGTACTTCGGAAATCTAGAACTATCTAGAATCTCTAATCTGCAATGAAACAATACATATTATTGCATTTACCAAAACATGGATGAATGTAGAAAATACAGAACTATTAGCTGAATATCAAATAAATAAATTTAATCTATTTCACACAGATAGATATATTAAACCGTGTATGTTAGGTAATACCTAACATACACGCCTCCACACACACTACATTTGAAATGTAGTCTCAAAAAGACTACATTTCAACAGCAAAGATTACTCCATAAAAAAATAATTAAATTTTTGACCAACATGAGAGAGGGTTAGCCAACATGAGAGGGTTGTGTTGATTGCCTGAAAATATTTAAATTGTTTAATGTATTGAATGGCATTTTTCAAGTTACAATATTTTTTAAATTACTGAACTAGGTTCTAGGCTTTGCTAGGCTTAATTCAATTATTACAGATGAGCCTAACCTAGCCTAGAACCCAGTGGGTTTTCTTCCTATTGGGGAGTGTTGTACATGCCTTGCCTCCACATACACACTAGCACAGCCAGGCCTCGCCTCCATATACACACTAGCACTGCCAGGCCTTGCCTCCACATACACACTAGCACAGCCAGGCCTTGCCTCCACATACACACTAGCACTGCCAGGCCTCGCCTCCACATGCACACTAGCACAGCCAGGCCTCCCCTCCACATACACTAGCACTGCCCGGCCTCGCCTCCACATACACACTAGCACAGCCAGGCCTCGCCTCCACATACACTAGCACTGCCCCTCGCCTCCACATACACTAGCACTGCCCGGCCTCGCCTCCACAAACACCAGCACTGCCAGGCCTCGCCTCCACATACACACTAGCACAGCCAGGCCTCGCCTCCACATACACTAGCACTGCCCGGCCTCGCCTCCACATACACCAGCACTGCCAGGCCTCGCCTCCACATACACACTAGCACAGCCAGGCCTCGCCTCCACATACACCAGCACTGCCCGGCCTCGCCTCCACACACACCAGCACTGCCAGGCCTTGCCTCCACATCCACACTAGCACAGCCAGGCCTCGCCTCCACATACACTAGCACTGCCCGGCCTCGCCTCCACATACACCAGCACTACCAGGCCTCGCCTCCACATACACACTAGCACAGCCAGGCCTCGCCTCCACATACACTAGCACTGCCCGGCCTCGCCTCCACATACACCAGCACTGCCAGGCCTCGCCTCCACATACACACTAGCACAGCCAGGCCTCGCCTCCACATACACTAGCACTGCCCGGCCTCGCCTCCACATACACCAGCACTGCCAGGCCTCGCCTCCACATGCACCAGCACTGCCAGGCCTCGCTTCTCCATAAACTAGCACTGCCCGGCCTCGCCTCCACATACACAGCACTATAGCCAGCACTAGAATCTAATAATATAATAAAATATAAGTGTTTACTTACGATAATATTTGCATGAAGCGTTTGTCCTCTGTCCGCTGACTGCACAGACGACAAAATGGCCGCTCTGTTGATACTGGCCGGATGCTGATGTGACGTTACAGGTGAGGGCAGCAATGCGCATTTCGTCCCTCGACCCTTAATCATTCCCTCGTATATATAATTGGCGAGACAATTTACTTATCATTTACTTGTCTTAGTTAGCAAATAGGGGATATTTGGCTAAGATTTTTGGTAGCAGATCGTTTTGAATGAAATATTTAAACATCTCTGGAACATTTATTATAAAATTGTCTCTGAGTTCAGTTCAATTCAATTCAATTGAGGTCTTTTGGCACTCCATCACATAGTGACAGACGGTGTGCTTGTTGACCCAGTTTACATTTGGTTAGGTCTACATCAGCAGATAATTAGAAATCCCAGAGAGAGTTGAAACACAGTTTAAGCCGAACTGTAGTAACATCTAGAAGTCTGCTGATTTTATTGGATGATCCATAGATGTGTGGCTCCTCTTGCATGATAGTATGATGATAGATGGAATTATTGGTGTCAATTTCACTTTGCCTCAGATCTACAAGATCTAGTTGAAGTTCTCGGTGTACTGCTGCTCTCAGATTACTCATTGACAATCCAAGGCTACACTCATACGTCTCCTTTAAAGGCAGATTCTTTGGCTAACTTATCTGCTCTATCATGCATTCGGAGGCCAACATGAGATGGAGACCACATGAAATTGACTCTGTTACCATCCTTAATAATTTTGTTGTATTTGTTTCTAGCTTCGGACACGAGCATGTTACAGTTATGTCTTAAAGAGTTGAGAGCATTTAAGGATGATAAGGAGTCACTTACAATTAATGTATCAAGTTTGGAGACTTGTACACATTTCAGTGCAAGGATCAAAGCAAATAGTTCAGTCTGAAAGGTTGAGGCCCAGTTGTTTATACGGACTCCCCACTCAAAGTATAGGCCATCGCCCATTGTCAGAACAACTACACTTCCAGCTGCACCCGTGGTGCGGTGTAGGGAACCATCAGTGTATATGACTTGAGAGAGAGAATGCTCTGTGGACAGAGCATCAATATGGCTTAAGGCGTTGAGCTTTGCCTCAAGACGAAGTTTGGGCTGATTTCTAATTTGCTTCTTGGGTGGAAAGGGAGGGATTAAAACTGGAAAGGGTGTAACCTCCCACGGTGCAGGAAAGTGCCGTTGTTGTTTCTCTTGGTACAAATCATGAACCTGATACATTCTGAGTTGAGTTCCAGTTTTTGTTATCCATTTGGAACAATGCTGATCTTCAATAAAGAAATTCTGGAGGGCTCCTGTGCAAGGACTAGGATGAGTTAGCCTAAGCATTTTAATACTAATTTGACAGTTAATTTCAGTAACACGATCAACAACGCTCGGAATATTAAGTTCCTTTCTCATATTAAGTATCTTTTGTTGTACGAGGGCACCCAAGGATTATCCTCAAGGCTTCGTTCTGCAATTTTTCAAGCCCTCCAAGCTTTCTTTCAGGCATCAAAACAAGCAGAGGTGCAGCATAATCTACTAAAGATCTGATGTATGCAAGGTACATCATTTTGACAATTCTGACATTGGCACCATAGCCTGAGTGATAACCTGCAACAGCCTTGAGAGCTCGGAGCCTCTCTTTATACTGACAACAGAGTCTGAATACAACAAGACTATACAGTGGCACTTCAAGGCCAAGGTATTTGAATCTGTTTACATAGTCAAGCTGGGAGCCATCAGACAGTTGCATCTTGCGAACAGCTCCTACCTGCCTGGGTGGGCGCCGATTTAGTATCTTTGTTTTCTCTGCTGAGATAAATAAACCTAGGTCCTGACATGAGTCTAATACAGAGTTAAGAGTGTTCTGCGTGTTAGCATACCCAGTGGTGTGTATCATTATATCATATCTTTTATTTTAAACAATGCTGTTTTGTTGACCAAATTGTATTTTTACTCTTTTTCTGCCATGTTTCCCCCCCCCCCCTGTTTTTTCCCTTTTTTCTTATTTTTTCTCAACACAATTTATACTTTAATTATGCGGATCAGGACATCACCTGATCAAACACATCAAACATCGTTTGACCACCATCAAACACACACATTTCGTGTGTGTGTGACGCTCACTGATATGTTCCAGCGTTGTTTTATATATGGTGCTATTCTATCTTACGCTTTGTTGCTCTTTTTTACCTACGGGCTCATAGAACATTCTATTGCGAAAACATTGGCACAAAAATGAATGACCTACATACAATAATAATGTCAGGACAGTGAAATAATTATAAACTTTCAAAGTGCTGTATCGCCCATGTGTTGTCGCGTCACCAATACTGGGTAACAGTTCCGCCACTTCCCACACTCTTGCGGGTGGGCCGCGACCATTATTCTACGTTTATACTCATATCACCGTGTTGGGAATTTCATTGCGAGTCCATTGATACCAAATTTAACGCTGTAGGACAAGTGTGGAGGTGATAACAATCTCAAGAGTAAAAATATTTTGTTGCTGTTGGGGGCTCATGGCGAGTCATCTACGTAGTTATTTATTTGCTGCTGGTATCCCTATACCTTTCGTGACTTTTTTTACTGATGTTCTTCTAGAGCATTTTATTGCAAATACGTTGGTATCAAAATGAAATACGTAGCTCAAGAACTAAGGTCAGGAGAGTAAAAAGAGTATACACATTTTTGTTTTGACGCTTAAGTGACCAAAACGCCGCGCGCACATACCACTAACATTATACTGTGTGACTCACTATAGATGTAAAGTGCCTTGTATAGTGACTGTTGTGAGCCTCTTGTAATGTCACTTGTGACACCTCTTTGTATCACTTGTGACACAAATATATTATATTATATATATTATAGGGTACAAATACACAAATCACAGTACAAAAAGCACATTTAACATACTGTCTATCATACAATTATCACACATCCAAACAATGTGATGTGGTAAACTACTCTACTACTAAACTACATATTCTACAATCTGATTCTGCCTATTGCTTAATTTAGAAACTGTATGACCAAACCACACACTAGAAGGCGAAGGGACGACGAAGTTTCGGTACCGAACCAGTATTTTCCCAGGTCTTTCCTAAATCTAAACTTATGCAATTTATACCCATTATTTCGTCTGGTGCTGATACTTTTAATATCCCATTTGTTATGTCCATTCATCAACTTGTAAACCTCTATCATGTAACACCTAACTCTTCGCCGTTTCAGTGAATGCAATTGAGGAATTAACTTTGTCAATCTATGCTGGATACGTTCAAGTGAATTTATATAAATTCTATAGTACGGCGACCAAAACTTAACTGAATAATCAAAATGGAGCCTGACCAGAGCAACAAATTGATTGATTGATAAGAATTAAGCCACCCAAGAGACGGCACAGGAATGAATAGCTTTAAAGAGTAAGATATAGCTAAAGAACAAAACCAGGTGTCTTGTTATTAACCCTTCGATTAATAAATCCTAGTGTACTATTTGCCTTATTACGAACATTCATGCATAGATCTTTTGGTTTTAAATTCTTACTAATCATAACTCCAAGTTCCCTTTCGAAATACCAGACTTTGCAATCACAACACCATCTATCTTGTATCTTGTAACTCTATCATATCATTACCTAACCTCAAAACATTACATTTATCAGCATTGAACTGCATCTGTCAACCTTTTGCACTTTTCAAAACTCTATTTAGATCAACTTGAAGAGATAGTGAGTCTTCTTCTGTGTTATTTCCCTACCGATTTTTGTATCATCGGCAAATTTGCAAATGTTGTTGCTCAAACCAGAATTTAAATCATTTATATATACAGTATTTAGCACTGTCTGTTTTTTTTTTAAATGACGCTGTTTATCGACCGAATTGTATTTGTGCTGCTTTCAGCCATGTTCCCCCCTTTCTATCTCTTTTTTTATTTGTTCTCAACTCTTTTTATTCTTTATGCTCAATTAGTATTAAGCTTTAGTCATTTTATTTTTTCATGCCCGAAACACTTTGCGTAATAGTGGCTTTAGGCATTGTATGTACTAGCCCTATCTATAAACTCATTACTCTTTGTAAAATCTCTTGTATGTATGTACCTTACCTAAATAAACATTTGATTTGATTTGAGTATTATAAACAACAGAGGTCCCAGGACAAAGCTTTGAGGTACTCAACCTACAACAATTTCCAACTCTGACTTAACCCCATTTATACTAACTCTGTTGAGCGTTGACCATTTATACATCAACTCTGTTGATGTGAGCACTTAATTGGCGGTCAGTGGTGGAGCTTAATTCTTAAAAAGCAATATATACTTTCGATCGTGATTTAGTTTAGTCTGCCGTTTAAAGAAAAAAAGAGCATATCAATGGTATATCACAGAAAACGAATTTATCATAAACTCATGTATTTTTCTTATCATATTGAACTGCATTCATATTTTTAATATATAAAAATATGAATATCCAAATTTCTGTAAATCCCCTACCATGTTGGAATCTGTGGAAATGAATGAGCAAACGTGCTGGCTGAAGGCGCTGAAGGAAACCACATTGGTTTCATTTTGGATACAAATGTCCATGGAGATTCAGAATGGAAACTAATTATATAGTTGAACCTGCAGAGAGGAGTTTAAGAATCTGTGTTGAGAGTGATGGACACAGCCTTCACAATTATACTTCAGAGAATGTAAACATCTAAGAGTCATTAGAAATATGTGTAGAATAATAAACCCTACATTGTTTGAGTTAGGGAAAACACCATTTGTCATATATAGATACTAGCTGTTCCTAAAGATTCACCCATTTTGCAACAGCAAGATAACATATAAGATTTTAAGGGTTGACGAATGTTAATCTTCTTGTTTGATAAACTGTGAATTTGAGACATAGTTAATAAGAACATTCCAATATATAAGACAACAAAAGGTTTTCAGATTCTTTCACACCACTTTCCAGCAACTTTTATAATTTATAAAAATTATTTTAGGGAATGATACATAAATTATATATTTAAACATGATATAGTGTTTAGTGGAATGCATAAGGAGTCAAATTGTGTTAAAAAGAGAGATTTTTAGAAAATTTGGAAAACTACTTTTTTCTGATCATATTATAACTAAATGGATTTTAAAGGTTTCACTCAGCCAATATATATCATTCACAATTTATTAATGAATTTTACAAAAAACACCATAAATTTTATATTTAAACATGTAAAAACTATTTGTTTTACATTTGGAACAAAATAGTTGTAGAAAAACAATATAAAATAAAACCTTTGTGTTTGGATTTTTTGATTAAAAGCTTCTCAAAGGCTCTCCTGCACCATTCTCAATGCAAATCATTCCCACACCTATGGGAAGAGATAGGCGAACGTTTTGTAGATGATTTGTGTTTGCTGGGTAATAAGTCGTAATTTCAAACTGCGAATACGTGCAGAGAGCCAGAATTTGGCTCCAAAATATGGCTCAGGCCTCGATATTGGGATGTTTGGGATATTTTGAAAACTGGAGGAAAGTTTGTGCAAAATGTGACCAAACGCCGCTTTCAGTACTTCGCATAAGTTGGGTATAAAAAATTCGTATTTTCAAACAGTGAATACGTGCAGAGAGCCAGAATTTGGCTCCAAAATATGGCTCAGGCCTGGAAATTGGGATGTTTGCGATATTTTGAAAACTGCAGGAGAGTTTATGCAAATTGTGACTCACTGCCGCTTTTTGTACTTGGCATATGTTGGGTATAAAAAGTCGTAATATCAAACTGCGAATACGTGCAGAGAGCCAGAATTTGGCTCCAAAATATGGCTCAGGATTCGAAATTGGGATATTTGGGATAATTTGAAAACTGCAGGGAGGTTTGGGACAAATGTGACCAAACGCCGCTTTCAATACTTGGCATATATTGGGTATAAAGAGACGTAATTTCAAACTGCGAATACATGCAGAGAGCCAGAATTTGGTTCCAAAATATGGCTCAGGCCTCGAAATTGGAATGTTTGGGATATTTTGAAAACTGCAGGGGAGTTTGTGCAAAATGTGACTGACTGCTGCTTTCAGTACTTGGCATATGTTGGGTATAAAAAGTCGTAAATTCAAACTTCGAATACGTGCAGAGAGCCAGAACTTGGATCCAAAATATGGCTCAGGCCTAGAAATTGGGACATTTGGGATATTTCGAAAACTGCAGGGGAGTTTGGGCAAAATGTGACTCTCTGCCGCTTTCAGGACTTGGCATATGTTGGGTATAAAAATTCGTAATATCAAACTGCGAATTCATGCATAGAGCCAGAATTTAGCTCTAAAATATGGCTCAGGCCTCGAAATGGGAATGTTTGGGATATTTGGAAAACTGCAGGGAGGTTTGGGACAAATTTGACCTAACGCCGCTTTCAGTACTTGGAATATGTTGGGTATAAAAAGTCGTAATTTCAAACTGCGAATACGTGCAGAGAGCCAGAATTTGGCTCCAAAATATGGCTCAGGCCTCCAAATTGGGATGTTTGGGATATTTTGAAAACTGCAGGGGGCATCTGGACAAATGTGACCAAACGCCGCTTTCAGTACTTGGAATATGTTGGGTATAAAAAGTCGTAATATCAAACTGCGAATACGTGCAGAGAGCCAGAATTTGGCTCCAAAATATAACTCAGGCCTCGAAATTGGGATGTTTGGGATATTTTGAAAACTGCAGGGGGGATTGGGACAAATGTTACCAAACGCCGCTTTCAGTACTTGGCATATTGGGTATACAAAATCACAATTTTAAACTGCGAATACGGGCAGAGAGCCAGAATTTGGCTCCAAAATATGGCTCAGGCCCCGAAATAAGGATATTTGGGATATTTTGAAAACTGCAGGGGAGTTTGTGAAAAATGTGACTCACTGCTGCTTTCTGTACTTGGCATATGTTGGGCATAAAAAGTCGTAATTTCAAACTGCGAATACGTGCAGAGAGCCAGAATTTGGCTCTAAAATATGGTTAAGGCCTCGATATTGTTATGTTTGGGATATTTTGAAAACTGGAGAGGAGTTTGTGCAAAATGTGACCAAACGCCGCTTTCAGAACTTTGCATATGTTGGATATAAAAAAGTCGTAATTTCAAACTGCGAATACGTGCAGAGAGCCAGAATTTGGCTCCAAAATATGGCTCAGGCCTCGAAATTGGGATGTTTGGGATATTTTGAAAACTGCTGGGGAGTTTGTTCAAAATGTGACTCACTGCCGCTTTCAGTACTTGGCATATGTTGGGTATAAAAAGTCGTAATTTCAAACTGCGAATACGTGCAGAAAGCCAGAATTTGGATCCAAAATATGGCTCAGGCCTCGAAACTGGGATATTTGGGATTTTTTGAAAACTGCAGGGGAGTTTGTGCAAAATGTGACTGACTGACGCTTTCAGTACTTGGCATATGTTGGGTATAAAAAGTCATAATATCAAACTGCGAATACGTGCTGAGAGCCAGAATTTGGCTCCAAAATATAACTCAGGCCACGAAATTGGGAAGTTTGGGAAATTTTGAAAACTGCAGGGGAGTTTGGGACAAATATGACCAAACGCCGCTTTCAGTACTTGGTATATATTGGGTATAAAAAAGTCTCAATTTCAAACTGCGAATACGTGCAGCAAAGAGCCAGAATTTGGCTCCAAAATATGGCTCAGGCCTCGAATCTGGGATGTTTGGGATATTTTGAAAACTGCAGGGAGGTTTGGGACTAATGTGACCAAACGCCGCTTTCAGTACTTCGCATATGTTGGGTATAAAAAGTCGTAATTTCAAACTGCGAATACGTGCAGAGAGCTTGAATTTGGCTCCAAAATATGGCTCAGGCCTAGAAATTGGGATGTTTTTGATATTTTGAAAATTGCAGGGGGGATTAGGACAAATGTGACCAAACGCCGCTTTCAGTACTTGGCATATGTTGGGTATAAAAAAGTCGTAATTTCAAACAGCGAATACGTGCAGAGAGCCAGAATTTGGCTCCAAAATATGGCTCAGCCCTCGAAATTGGGATATTTGGGATATTTCGAAAACTGCATTGGAGTTTTTGCAAAATGTGACTCACTGCCGCTTTCAGTACTTGGCATATGTTGGGTTTAAAAAGTCGTAATTTCAAACTGCGAATACGTGCAGAGAGCCAAAATTTGGCTCCAGATTATGGCTCAGGCCTCGAAATTATGATGTTTGGGATATTTTAAAAACTGCAGGGGAGTTTGTGCAAAATGTGACTCATTGCCGCTTTCAGTTCTTGGCATATGTTAGTTACAATAAGTCGTAATTTAAAACTGCGAATACGTGCAGAGAGCCAGAATTTGGCTCCAAAATATGGCTCAGGCCTCGATATTGGGATGTTTGTGATATTTTGAAAACTGGAGGGGAGTTTGTACAAAATGTGACCAAACGCCGCTTTCAGTACTTCACATAAGTTGGGTATAAAAAATTCGTATTTTCAAACAGTGAATACGTGCAGAGAGCCAGAATTTGGCTCCAAAATATGGCTCAGTTCTGGAAATTGGGATATTTGCGATATTTTGAAAACTGCAGGGGAGTTTGTGCAAATTGTGACTCACTGCCGCTTTTAGTACTTGGCATATGTTGGGTATAAGAAGTCGTAATATCAAACTGCGAATACGTGCAGAGAGCCAGAATTTGGCTATAAAATATGGCTCAGGCCTCGAAATTGGGATGTTTGGGATATTTTGAAAACTGCTGAGGAGTTTGTGCAAAATATGACTCACTGCTGCTTTCTGTACTTGGCATATGTTGAGTATAATAAGTCGTAATATCAAACTGCGAATACGTGCAGAGAGCCAGAATTTGGCTCCAATATATGGCTCAGGCCTGGAAATTGGGATGTTTGGGATATTTTGAAAACTGTAGTGTGGTTTGAGACATATGTGACCAAACGCCGCTTTCAGTACTTCGCATATGTTGGGTATAAAAATTCGAAATTTCATATTGTGAATACGTGCGAAGAGCCTGAATTTAGCTCCAAAATATGGCTCAGGCCTCGAAATTGGGATATTTGGGATATTTCGAAAACTGCAGGGGAGTTTGTGCAAAATGAGACTCACTGCCGGTTTCAGGACTTTGCATATGTTGGGTATAAAAATTCGTAATATCAAACTGCGAATACGTGCATAGAGCAAGAATTTGGCTCCAAAATATGGCTCAGGTCTTGAAATTGGGATGTTTGGGATATTTTGAAAACTGCAGAGAGGTTTGGGACAAATGTGACCAAACGCCATTTTCAGTACTTGGCATATGTTGGAATAAAAAAGTCGTAATTTCAAACTGCGAATACGTGAAGAGAGCCAGAATTTGGCTCCACAATATGGCTTATGCCTCGAAATTAGGATATTTGGGATATTTTAAAAACTGCAGAGGAGTTTGTGGAAAATGTGACTCACTGCCGCTTTCAGGACTTGGCATATGTTGGGTATAAAAAGACGTAATTTCAAACTGCGAATACGTGCTAAGAGCCAGAATTTGGCTCCAGAATATAACTCAGGCCACGAAATTGGGAAGTTTAGGAAATTTGGAAAACTGCAGGAGAGTTTGGGACAAATATGACCAAATGCCGCTTTCAGTACTTGGTATATGTTGGGTATAAAAAAGTCGCAATTTCAAACTGCGAATACGTGCAGAGAGCTAGAATTTGGCTCCAAAATATGGCTCAGGCCTCGAAACTGGGATGTTTGGGATATTTCGAAAACTGCAGGGAGGTTTGGGACTAATGTGACCAAACGCTGCTTTCAGTACTTCGCATATGTTGGGTATAAAAAGTCGTAATTTCAAACTGCGAATACGTGCAGAGAGCCAGAATTTGGCTCCAAAATATGACTCAGGCCTCGAAATTGGGATGTTTTTGATATTTTGAAAATTGCAAGGGGGGATTAGGACAAATGTGACCAAACGCCGCTTTCAGTACTTGGCATATGTTGGGTATAAAAAAGTCGTTATTTCAAACTGCGAATACGTGCAGAGAGCCAGAATTTGGCTCCAAGATATGGCTCAGGCCTCGATATTGGGATGTTTGGGATATTTTGAAAACTGGAGGGGAGTTTGTGCAAATGTGACCAAACGCCGTTTTCAGTACTTCCCATAAGTTGGGTATAAAAAAATCGTATTTTCAAACAGTGAATACGTGCAGAGAGTCAGAATTTGGCTCCAAAATATGGCTCAGGCCTGGAAATTTGGATGTTTGCGATATTTTGAAAACTGCAGGGGAGTTTCTGCAAATTGTGACTCACTGCCGCTTTTTGTACTTGGCATATGTTGGGTATAAAAAGTCGTAATATCAAACTGCGAATACATGCAGAGAGCCAGAATTTGGCTCCAAAATATGGCTCAGGCCTCGAAATTGGGATATTTGGGATATTTTGAAAACGGCAGGGAGGTTTGGGACAAATGTGACCAAACGCCGCTTTCAATACTTGGCATATATTGGGTATAAAGAGACGTAATTTCAAACTGCGAATACGTGCAGAGAGCCAGAATTTGGCTCTAAAATATGGCTCAGGCCTCGAAATTAGAATGTTTGGGATATTTGAAAAACTGCAGGGAGGTTTGGGACAAATGTGACCGAACGCCGCTTTCAGTACTTGGAATATGTTGGGTATAAAAATTCGTAATTTCAAACTGCGAATACGTGCAGAGAGCCAGAATTTGGCTCCAAAATATGGCTCAGGCCACCATATTGGGATGTTTGGGATATTTTGAAAACTGCAGGGGGGATCTGGACAAATGTGACCAAATGCCGCTTTCAGTACTTGGCATATGTTGGGTATAAAAAGTCGTAATATCAAACTGCGAATATGTACAGAGAGCCAGAATTTGGCTCCAAAATATAACTCAGGCCTCGAAATTGGGATGTTTGGGATATTTTAAAAACTGCAGGGGGGATTGGGACAAATGTTACCAAACGCCGCTTTCAGTACTTGGCATATATTGGGTATACAAAATCGTAAGTTTAAACTGCGAATACGGGCAGAGAGCCAGAATTTGGTTCCAAAATATGGCTCAGGCCTCGAAATTGGGATGATTGGGATATTTTGAAAACTGCAGGGGAGTTTGTGCAAAATGTGACTCACTGCTGCTTTCTGTACTTGGCATATGTTGTGTATAAAAAGTCGTAATATCAAACTGCGAATACGTGCCGAGAGCCAGAATTTGGCTCCAAAATATGGCTAAGGCCTCGATATTGTTATGTTTGGGATATTTTGAAACTGGAGGGGAGTTTATGCAAAATGTGACCAAACGCCGCTTTCAGTACTTCGCATATGTTGGATATAAAAAAGTCGTAATTTCAAACTGCGAATACGTGCAGAGAGCCAGAATTTGGCTCCAAAATATGGCTCAGGCCTCGAAATTGGGATGTTTGGGATATTTTGAAAACTGCAGGGTAGTTTGTTCAAAATGTGACTCTGCCGCTTTCAGGACTTGGCATATGTTGGGTATAAAAATTCGTAATTTCAAACTGCGAATACGTGCAGAGAGCCAGAATTTGGATCCAAAATATGGCTCAGGCCTCGAAACTGGGATATTTGGGATTTTTTGAAAACTGCAGGGGAGTTTGTGCAAAATGTGACTGACTGCCGCTCTCAGTACTTGGCATATGTTGGGTATATCTTGAGGTTATCTTGAGATGATTTCGGGGCTTTAGTGTCCCCGCGGCCCGGTCCTCGACCAGGCCTCCACCCCCAGGAAGCAGCCCATGACAGCTGACTAACACCCAGGTACCTATTTTACTGCTAGGTAACAGGGGCATGGGGTGAAAGAATCTCTGCCCATTGTTTCTCACCGGCGCCTGGGATCGAACCCAGGACCACAGGATCACAAGTCCCGCGTGCTGTCCGCTCGGCCGACCGGCTCCCATATATAAAGGCATATGGGTATAAAAAGTCGTAATTTAAAACTGCAAATACGTACAGAGAGCCAGAATTTAACTCCAAAATATAGCTCAGGCCTCGATATTCGGATGTTTGTGATATTTTGAAAACTGGAGGGGAGTTTGTACAAAATGTGACCAAACGCCGCTTTCAGTACTTCACATAAGTTGGGTATAAAAAATTCGTATTTTCAAACAGTGAATACGTGCAGAGAGCCAGAATTTGGCTCCAAAATATGGCTCAGTTCTGGAAATTGGGATATTTGCGATATTTTGAAAACTGCAGGGGAGTTTGTGCAAATTGTGACTCACTGCCGCTTTCAGTACTTGGCATATGTTGGGTATAAAAAAGTCGTAATATCAAACTGCGAATACGTGCAGAGAGCCAGAATTTGGCTATAAAATATGGCTCAGGCCTCGAAATTGGGATGTTTGGGATATTTTGAAAACTGCTGAGGAGTTTGTGCAAAATGTGACCCACTGCTGCTTTCTGTACTTGGCATATGTTGGGTATAATAAGTCGTAATATCAAACTGCGAATACGTGCAGAGAGCCAGAATTTGGCTCCAATATATGGCTCAGGCCTCGAAATGGGGATGTTTGGGATATTTTGAAAACTGCAGTGAGGTTTGGGACATATGTGACCAAACGCCGCTTTCAGTACTTCGCATATGTTGGGTATAAAAATTCGAAATTTCAAACTGTGAATACGTGCGAAGAGCCTGAATTTAGCTCCAAAATATGGCTCAGGCCTCGAAATTGGGATATTTGGGATATTTCGAAAACTGCAGGGGAGTTTGTGCAAAATGAGACTCACTGCCGCTTTCAGGACTTTGCATATGTTGGGTATAAAAATTCGTAATATCAAACTGCGAATACGTGCATAGAGCAAGAATTTGGCTCCAAAATATGGCTCAGGCCTTGAAATTGGGATGTTTGGGATATTTTGAAAACTGCAGAGAGGTTTGGGACAAATGTGACCAAACGCCATTTTCAGTACTTGGCATATGTTGGAATAAAAAAGTCGTAATTTCAAACTGCGAATACGTGAAGAGAGCCAGAATTTGGCTCCACAATATGGCTTATGCCTCGAAATTAGGATATTTGGGATATTTTGAAAACTGCAGAGGAGTTTGTGCAAAATGTGACTCACTGCCGCTTTCAGGACTTGGCATATGTTGGGTATAAAAAGTCGTAATTTCAAACTGCGAATACGTGCTAAGAGCCAGAATTTGGCTCCAAAATATAACTCAGGCCACGAAATTGGGAAGTTTGGGAAATTTGGAAAACTGCAGGAGAGTTTGGGACAAATATGACCAAATGCCGCTTTCAGTACTTGGTATATGTTGGGTATAAAAAAGTCGCAATTTCAAACTGCGAATACGTGCAGAGAGCTAGAATTTGGCTCCAAAATATGGCTCAGGCCTCGAAACTGGGATGTTTGGGATATTTCGAAAACTGCAGGGAGGTTTGGGACTAATGTGACCAAACGCTGCTTTCAGTACTTCGCATATGTTGGGTATAAAAAGTCGTAATTTCAAACTGCGAATACGTGCAGAGAGCCAGAATTTGGCTCCAAAATATGACTCAGGCCTCGAAATTGGGATGTTTTGGATATTTTGAAAATTGCAGGGGGGATTGAGACAAATGTGACCAAACGCCGCTTTCAGTACTTAGCATATGTTGGGTATAAAAAAGTCTTAATTTCAAATTGCGAATACGTGCAGAGAGCCAGAATTTGGCTCCAAAACAAGGCTCAGGCCTCGAAATTGGGATGTTTGGGATATTTTGAAAACTGCAGGGGAGTTTGTGCAAAATGTGACCAAACGCCGTTTTCAGTACTTCCCATAAGTTGGGTATAAAAAATTCGTGTTTTCAAACAGTGAATACATGCAGAGAGCCAGAATTTGGCTCCAAAATATGGCTCAGGCCTCGAAATTGGGATGTTTTCGATATTTTGAAAACTGCAGGGGAGTTTGTGCAAATTGTGACTCACTGCCGCTTTTTGTACTTGGCATATGTTGGGTATAAAAAGTCGTAATATCAAACTGCGAATACGTGCAGAGAGCCAGAATTTGGCTCCAAAATATGGCTCAGGCCTCGAAATTGGGATATTTGGGATATTTTGAAAACTGCAGGGAGGTTTGGGACAAATGTGACCAAACGCCGCTTTCAGTACTTGGCATATATTGGGTATAAAAAGACGTAATTTCAAACTGCGAATACGTGCAGAGAGCCAGAATTTGGCTCCAAAATATGGCTCAGGCCTCGAAATTGGGATTTTTGGGATATTTCGAAAACTGCAGGGGAGTTTTGCAAAATGTGACTCTCTGCCGCTTTCAGGACTTGGCATATGTTGGATATAAAAAGTCGTAATATCAAACTGCGAATACGTGCATTGAGCCAGAATTTGGCTCCAAAATATGGCTCAGGCCTCGAAATTGGAATGTTTGGGATATTTGGAAAACTGCAGGGAGGTTTGGGACAAATGTGACCGAACGCCGCTTTCAGTACTTGGCATATGTTGGGTATAATAAGTCGTAATTTCAAACTGCGAATACGTGCAGAGAGCCAGAATTTGGCTCCAAAATATGGCTCAGGCCTCGAAATTGGGATGTTTGGGATATTTTAAAAACTTCAGGGGGGATTGGGACAAATGTGACCAAACGCCGCTTTCAGTACTTGGCATATGTTGGGTATACAAAATCGTAATTTCAAACTGCGAATACGTGCAGAGAGCCAGAATTTGGCTCCAAAATATGGCTCAGGCCTCGAAATAAGGATATTTGGGATATTTTGAAAACTGCAGGGGAGTTTGTGCAAAATGTGACTCACTGCTGCTTTCAGTACTTGGCATATGTTGGGTATAAAAAGTCGTAATATCAAACTGCGAATACGTGCAGAGAGCCAGAATTTGGCTCCAAAATATGGCTCAGGCCTCAAAATTGTTATGTTTGGGATATTTTGAAAACTGCAGGGGAGTTTATTCAAAATGTGACCAAACGCCGCTTTCAGTACTTCGCATATGTTGGATATAAAAAGTCGTAATTTCAAACTGCGAATACGTGCAGAGAGCCAGAATTTGGCTCCAAAATATGGCTCAGGCCTCGAAATTGGGATGTTTGGGATATTTGAAAAACTGCAGGGAGGTTTGGGACAAATGTGACCGAACGCCGCTTTCAGTACTTGGCATATGTTGGGTATAAAAAGTCGTAATTTCAAACTGCGAATACGTGCAGAGAGCCAGAATTTGGCTCCAAAATATGGCTCAGGCCTCGAAATTGGGATGTTTGGGATATTTTGAAAACTGCAGGGGGGTTTGTGGACAAATGTGACCAAATGCCGCTTTCAGTACTTGGCATATGTTGGGTATAAAAAGTCGTAATATCAAACTGCGAATACGTGCAGAGAGCCAGAATTTGGCTCCAAAATATGGCTCAGGCCTCGAAATTGGGATGTTTGTGATATTTTGAAAACTGCAGGGGGGATTGAGACAAATGTGACCAAACGCCGCTTTCAGTACTTGGCATATGTTGGGTATACAAAATCACAAATTTAAACTGCGAATACGTGCAGAGAGCCAGAATTTGGCTCCAAAATATGGCTCAGGCCTCGAAATTCGGATATTTGGATTTTTTGAAAACTGCAGGGGGGATTGTGCAAAATGTGACTCACTGCTGCTTTCAGTACTTGGCATATGTTGGGTATAAAAAGTCGTAATATCAAACTGCGAATACGTGCAGAGAGCCAGAATTTGGCTCCAAAATATGGCTCAGGCCTCGAAATTGGGATATTTGTAATATTTTGAAAACTGCAGGGAGGTTTGGGACAAATGTGACCAAACGCCGCTTTCAGTACTTGGCATATGTTGGGTATAAAAAGACGTTATTTCGATCTGCGAATACAAGCAGAGAGCCAGAATTTGGCTCCAAAATATGGCTCAGGCCTCGAAATTGGGATGTTTGGGTATTTTGAAAACTGCAGGGGAGTTTGTGCAAAATGTGACTAACTGCTGCTTTCAGTACTTGGCATATGTTGGGTATAAAAAGTCGTAATTTCAAACTGCGAATACGTGCAGAGAGCCAGAATTTGGCTCCAAAATATGGCTCAGGCCTCGAAATTGGGATATTTGGGATATTTCGAAAACTGCAGGGGAGTTTGTGCAAAATGTGACTCTCTGCCGCTTTCAGGACTTGGCATATGTTGGGTATAAAAATTCGTAATATCAAACTGCGAATACGTGCAGAGAGCCAGAATTTGGCTCCAAAATATGGCTCAGGCCTCGAAATTGGAATGTTTGGGATATTTTGAAAACTGCAGGGAGGTTTGGGACAAATGTGACCAAACGCCGCTTTCAGTACTTGGCATATGTTGGGTATAATAAGTCGTAATTTCAAACTGCGAATACGTGCAGAGAGCCAGAATTTGGCTCCAAAATATGGCTCAGGCCTCGATATTGGGATGTTTGGATTATTTTGATAACAGCAGAGGAGTTTGTGTAAAATGTGACTCACTGCCGCTTTCAGTACTTGGCATATGTTGGGTATAAAAAGTCGTAATTTCAAACTGCGAATACGTGCAGAGAGCCAGAATTTGGCTCCAAAATATGGCTCAGGCCTCGAAATTGGGATGTTTGGGATATTTTGAAAAGTGCAGGGGCGTTTGGGACAAATGTGACCAAATGCCGCTTTCAGTATTTGGCATATGTTGGGTATAAAAAGTCGTAATTTCAAACTGCGAATACGTGCAGAGAGCCAGAATTTGGCTCCAAAATATGGCTCAGGCCTCGAAATTGGGATGTTTGGGATATTTTGAAAACTGCAGGGGGAGTTTGGGACAAAGGTTACCAAACGCCGCTTTCAGTACTTGGCATATATTGGGTATAAAAAATTCGTAATTTCAAACTGCGAATACGTGCAGAGAGCCAGAATTTGGCTCCAAAATATGGCTCAGGCCTCGAAATTGGGATGTTTGGGATATTTTGAAAACTGCAGGGAGGTTTGGGACTAATGTGACCAAACGCCACTTTCAGTACTTGGCATATGTTGGGTATAAAAAGTCGTAATTTCAAACTGCGAATACGTGCAGAGAGCCAGAATTTGGCTCCAAAATATGGCTCAGGCCTCGAAATTGGGATATTTGGGATATTTTGAAAACTGCAGGGGGGATTGTGACAAATGTGACCAAACGCCGCTTTCAGTACTTGGCATATGTTGGGTATAAAAAGTCGTAATTTCAAACTGCGAATACGTGCAGAGAGCCAGAATTTGGCTCCAAAATATGGCTCAGGCCTCGAAATTGGGATATTTGGGATATTTTGAAAACTGCAGGGGAGTTTGTTGTGACTCAGCCGCTTTCAGTACTTGGCATATGTTGGGTATAAAAAGTCGTAATTTCAAACTGCGAATACGTGCAGAGAGCCAGAATTTGGCTCCAAAATATGGCTCAGGCCTCGAAATTGGGATATTTGGGATATTTTGAAAACTGCAGGGGAGTTTGTGCAAATGTGACTCACTGATGCCGCTTTCAGTACTTGGCATATGTTGGGTATAAAAAGTCGTAATTTCAAACTACGAATACGTGCAGAGAGCCAGAATTTGGCTCCAAAATATGGCTCAGGCCTCGAAATTATGATGTTTGGGATATTTTGAAAACTGCAGGGGAGTTTGTGCAAAATGTGACTCATTGCCGCTTTCAGTACTTGGCATATGTTGGGTATAAAAAGTCGTAATTTCAAACTGCGAATACGTGCAGAGAGCCAGAATTTGGCTCCAAAATATGGCTCAGGCCTCGAAATTGGGATGTTTGGGATATTT
Organism: Procambarus clarkii; assembly: GCF_020424385.1. Lineage (NCBI taxonomy): Eukaryota > Metazoa > Arthropoda > Malacostraca > Decapoda > Cambaridae > Procambarus > Procambarus clarkii. The sequence goes on along the minus strand of NW_025561770.1, from coordinate 43,916 downwards.
TGAAAACTGCAGGGGAGTTTGTGCAAAATGTGACCAAACGCCGCTTTCAGTACTTCGCATATGTTGGGTATAAAAAATTCGTAATTTCAAACTGCGAATACGTGCAGAGAGCCAGAATTTGGCTCCAAAATATGGCTCAGGCCTCGAAATTGGGATGTTTGGGATATTTTGAAAACTGCAGGGGAGTTTGTGCAAAATGTGACTCACTGCCGCTTTCAGTACTTGGCATATGTTGGGTATAAAAAGTCGTAATTTCAAACTGCGAATACGTGCAGAGAGCCAGAATTTGGCTCCAAAATATGGCTCAGGCCTCGAAATTGGGATATTTGGGATATTTTGAAAACTGCAGGGAGGTTTGGGACAAATGTGACCAAACGCCGCTTTCAGTACTTGGCATATGTTGGGTATAAAAAGACGTAATTTCAAACTGCGAATACGTGCAGAGAGCCAGAATTTGGCTCCAAAATATGGCTCAGGCCTCGAAATTGGGATGTTTGGGATATTTTGAAAACTGCAGGGGAGTTTGTGCAAAATGTGACTCTCTGCCGCTTTCAGTACTTGGCATATGTTGGGTATAAAAATTCGTAATATCAAACTGCGAATACGTGCAGAGAGCCAGAATTTGGCTCCAAAATATGGCTCAGGCCTCGAAATTGGGATGTTTGGGATATTTTGAAAACTGCAGGGAGGTTTGGGACAAATGTGACCGAACGCCGCTTTCAGTACTTGGCATATGTTGGGTATAAAAAGTCGTAATTTCAAACTGCGAATACGTGCAGAGAGCCAGAATTTGGCTCCAAAATATGGCTCAGGCCTCGAAATTGGGATGTTTGGGATATTTTGAAAACTGCAGGGGGGTTTGGGACAAATGTGACCAAACGCCGCTTTCAGTACTTGGCATATGTTGGGTATAAAAAATCGTAATTTCAAACTGCGAATACGTGCAGAGAGCCAGAATTTGGCTCCAAAATATGGCTCAGGCCTCGAAATTGGGATATTTGGGATATTTTGAAAACTGCAGGGGAGTTTGTGCAAAATGTGACTCACTGCCGCTTTCAGTACTTGGCATATGTTGGGTATAAAAATTCGTAATTTCAAACTGCGAATACGTGCAGAGAGCCAGAATTTGGCTCCAAAATATGGCTCAGGCCTCGAAATTGGGATGTTTGGGATATTTTGAAAACTGCAGGGGAGTTTGTTCAAAATGTGACCAAACGCCGCATTCAGTACTTCGCATATGTTGGGTACAAAAAAGTCGTAATTTCAAACTGCGAATACGTGCAGAGAGCCAGAATTTGGCTCCAAAATATGGCTCAGGCCTCGAAATTGGGATGTTTGGGATATTTTGAAAACTGCAGGGAGGTTTGGGACAAATGTGACCAAACGCCGCTTTCAGTACTTCGCATATGTTGGGTATAAAAAGTCGTAATTTCAAACTGCGAATACGTGCAGAGAGCCAGAATTTGGCTACAAAATATGGCTCAGGCCTCGAAATTGGGATGTTTGGGATATTTTGAAAACTGCAGGGGGGTTTGGACAAATGTGACCAAATGCCGCTTTCAGTACTTGGCATATGTTGGGTATAAAAAGTCGTAATTTCAAACTGCGAATACGTGCATAGAGCCAGAATTTGGCTCCAAACTATGGCTCAGGCTTGGAAATTGGGATGTTTGCGATATTTTGAAAAGTGCAGGGGGGATTGGGACAAATGTGTCTAAACTCCGCTTTCAGTACTTGGCATATGTTGGGTATAAAAAGTCGTAATTTCAAACTGCGAATACGTGCAGAGATCCAGAATTTGGCTCCAAAATATGGCTCAGGCCTCGAAATTGGGATATTTGGGATATTTTGAAAACTGCAGGGGAGTTTTTGCAAAATGTGACTCACTGCCGCTTTCAGTACTTGGCATATGTTGGGTATAAAAAGTCGTAATATCAAACTGCGAATACGGGCAGAGAGCCAGAATTTGGCTCCAAAATATGGCTCAGGCCTCGAAATTGGGATGTTTGGAATATTTTGAAAACTGCAGGGGAGTTGGGACAAAATGTGACCAAACGCCGCTTTCAGTACTTCGCATATGTTGGGTATAAAAAGTCGTAATTTCAAACTGCGAATACGTGCAGAGAGCCAGAATTTGGCTCCAAAATATGGCTCAGGCCTCGAAATTGGGATGTTTGGGATATTTTGAAAACTGCAGGGGAGTTTGTTCAAAATGTGACTCACTGCCGCTTTCAGTACTTGGCATATGTTGGGTATAAAAAGTCGTAATTTCAAACTGCGAATACGTGCAGAGAGCCAGAATTTGGATCCAAAATATGGCTCAGGCCTCGAAATTGGGATGTTTGGGATATTTTGAAAACTGCAGGGGAGTTTGTGCAAAATGTGACTGACTGCCGCTTTCAGTACTTGGCATATGTTGGGTTATCTTGAGGTTATCTTGAGATGATTTCGGGGCTTTAGTGTCCCCGCGGCCCGGTCCTCGACCAGGCCTCCACCCTAGGAAGCAGCCCGTGACAGCTGACTAACACCCAGGTACCTATTTTACTGCTAGGTAACAGGGGCATGGGTGAAAGAAACTCTGCCCATTGTTTCTCACCGGCGCCTGGGATCGAACCCAGGACCACAGGATCACAAGTCCCGCGTGCTGTCCGCTTTCCGTACTTCCCATATGTTGGGTATAAAAAGTCGTAATTTAAAACTGCGAATACGTGCAGAGAGCCAGAATTTAACTCCAAAATATGGCTCAGTCCTGAAATTCGGATGTTTGGGATATTTTGAAAACTGCAGGGGGGTTTGGGACAAATGTGACTAAACGCCGCTTTCAGTACTTGGCATATGTTGGGTATAAAAAAGTCGCAATTTCAAACTGCGAATACGTGCATAGAGCCAGAATTTGGCTCAAAATATGGCCCCTCGAAATTGGGATGTTTGGGATATTTTAAAACTGCAGGAGGGTTTCGGACAAATTGTGACCAAACGCCGCTTTCAGTACTTGGCATATGTTCCGTATAAAAAGTCGTAATTTCGAACTGCGAATACGTGCAGAGAGCCTGAATTTGGCTCCAAAATATGGCTCAGGCTTAGATATTGGGATGTTTGGGATATTTTGGAAACTGCAGGGAGGTTTGGGACAAATATGACCAAACGCTACTTTCAGTACTTCGCATATGTTGGATATAAAAAAGTCGTAATTTCAAACAGCGAATACGTGCAGAGAGCCAGAATTTCGCTCAAAAATATGGCTCAGGCCTCGAAATTGGGATATTTGGGATATTTTGAAAACTGCAGGGGAGTTTGTGCAAAATGTGACTCACTGCTGCTTTCAGGACTTGGCATATGTTGGGTATAAAAAGTCGTAATATCAAACTGCGAATACGTGCATAGAGCAAGAATTTGTCTCCAAAAATGGCTCAGGCCTAGAAATTGGGATGTTTGGGATATTTTGAAAACTGGAGGGAGGTTTGGGACAAATGTGACCAAACGCCGCTTTCTGTACTTGGCATATGTTTGAATAAAAAAGTCGCAATTTCAAACTGCGAATACGTGCATAGAGCAAGAATTTGTCTCCAAAAATGGCTCAGGCCTAGAAATTGGGATGTTTGGGATATTTTGAAAACTGGAGGGAGGTTTGGGACAAATGTGACCAAACGCCGCTTTCAGTCCCTCGCATATGTTGGGTATAAAAAGGCGTAATATCAAACTGCGAATACGTGCATAGAGCCAGAATTTGGCTCCAAAATATGGGTCAGGCCTCGATATTGGGATATTTGGGATATTTTGAAAACGGCAGGGAGGTTTGGGACAAATGTGACCAAACGCCGCTTTCAGTCCTTCGCATATGTTGGGTATAAAGAGACGTAATTTCAAACTGCGAATACGTGCAGAGAGCCAGAATTTGGATCTAAAATATGGTTCAGGCCTCAAAACTGGGATATTTGGGATTTTTTGAAAACTGCAGGGGAGTTTGTGCAAAATGTGACTGACTGCTGCTTTCAGTACTTGTCATATGTTGGGTATAAAAAGTCGTAAATTCAAACTGCGAATACGTGCAGAGAGCCAGAATTTTGATCCAAAATATGGCGCAGGCCTAGAAATTGGGATATTTGGGATATTTCGAAAACTGCAGGGGAGTTTGGGCAAAATGTGACTCTCTGCCGCTTTCAGGACTTGGCATATGTTGGGTATAAAAATTCGTAATATCAAACTGCGAATTCATGCATAGAGCCAGAATTTAGCTCTAAAATATGGCTCAGGCCTCGAAATGGGAATGTTTGGGATATTTGGAAAACTGCAGGGAGGTTTGGGACAAATTTGACCTAACGCCGCTTTCAGTACTTGGAATATGTTGGGTATAAAAAGTCGTAATTTCAAACTGCGAATACGTGCAGAGAGCCAGAATTTGGCTCCAAAATATGGCTCAGGCCTCGAAACTGGGATATTTGGGATTTTTTTAAAACTGCACTGGAGTTTGTGCAAAATGTGACTGACTGCCGCTTTCAGTACTTGGCATATGTTGGGTTATCTTGAGGTAATCTTGAGATGAATTCGGGGCTTTAGTGTCCCCAAAATATGGCCCGGTCCTCGACTAGGCCTCCACCCCAGGAAGCAGCCCGTGACAGCTGACTAACACCCAGGTACCTATTTGCTGCTAGGTAACAGGGGCATGGGGTGAAAGAAACTCTGCCCATTGTTTCTCACCGGCGCCTGGGATCGAACCCAGGACCACAGGATCACAAGTCCCGCGTGCTGTCCGCTCGGCCGACCGTCTACCATATATAAAGTATATGGGTATAAAAAGTCGTAATTTAAAACTGCAAATACGTACAGAGAGCCAGAATTTAACTCCAAAATATAGCTCAGTCCTGATATTCGGATGTTTAGGATATTTTGACAACTGCAGGGGGGATTGGGACAAATGTTACCAAACGCCGCTTTCAGTACTTGGCATAGGTTGGGTATAAAAAAGTAGCAATTTCAAACTGCGAATACGTGCATAGAGTAAGAATTTGGCTCAGGCCTCGAAATTGGGATGTTTGGGAAATTTTGAAAACTGCAGGAGGGTTTGGGACAAATATGACCAAACACCGCTTTCAGTACTTTGCATATGTTCCATATAATAAGTCGTAATTTCGAACTGCGAATACCTGCAGAGAGCCGAATTTGGCTCCAAAATATGGCTCAGGCTTATATATTGGGATGTTTGGGATATTTTGGAAACTGCAGGGAGGTTTGGGACAAATATGACCAAACGCCGCTTTCAGTACTTCGCAAATGTTGGATATAAAAAAGTCGTAATTTCAAACTGCAAATACGTACAGAGAGCCAGAATTTGGCTCCAAAATATGGCTCAGGTCTCGAAATTGGGATTTTTTGGATATTATGAAAACTGCTGGGGAGTTTGTTCAAAATGTGACTCACTGCCACTTTCAGTACTTGGCATATGTTGGGTTTAAAAAGTCGTAATTTCAAACTGCGAATACGTGCGGAGAGCCTGAATTTAGCTTCAAAATATAGCTCAGGCCTCGAAATTGGGATATTTGGGATATTTCGAAAAGTGCAGGGGGAGTTTGTGCAAAATGTGACTCACTGCCGGTTTCAGGACTTGGCATATGTTGGATATAAAAATTCGTAATATCAAACTGCGAATACGTGCATAGAGCAAGAATTTGGCTCCAAAATATGGCTCAGGCCTTGAAATTGGGATGTTTGGGATATTTTGAAAACTGCAGAGAGGTTTGGGACAAATGTGACCAAACGCCATTTTCAGTACTTGGCATATGTTTGAATAAAAAGTCGCAATTTCAAACTGCGAATACGTGAAGAGAGCCAGAATTTGGCTCCACAATATGGCTCATGCCTCGAAACTAGGATATTTGGGATATTTTGAAAACTGCAGAGGAGTTTGTACAAAATGTGACTCACTGCCGCTTTCAGTACTTGGCATATGTTGGGTATAAAAAGTCGTAATTTCAAACTGCGAATACGTGCAGAGAGCCAGAATTTGGCTCCAAAATATAACTCAGGCCTAGAAATTGGGATGTTTGGGATATTTTGAAAACTGCAGGGGGGATTGGGACAAATGTGACCAAACGCCGCTTTCAGTACTTGGCATATGTTGGGTATACAAAATCACAATTTTAAACTGCGAATATGGGCAGAGAGCCAGAATTTGGCTCCAAAATATGGCTCAGGCCTCGAAATAAGGATATTTGGGATATTTTGAAAACTGCAGGGGAGTTTGTGCAAAATGTGACTCACTGCTGCTTTCTGTACTTGGCATATGTTGGGTATAAAAAGTCCTAATATCAAACTGCGAATACGTGCAGAGAGCCAGAATTTGGCTCCAAAATATGGCTAAGGCCTCAATATTGTTATGTTTGGGATATTTTGAAAACTGGAGGTGAGTTTGTGGAAAATGTGACCAAACGCCGCATTCAGTACTTCGCATATGTTGGATATAAAAAAGTCGTAATTTCAAACTGCGAATACGTGCAGAGAGCCAGAATTCGGCTCCAAAATATGGCTCAGGCCTCGAAACTGGGATATTTGGGATTTTTTGAAAACTGCAGGGGAGTTTGTGCAAAATGTGACTCATTGCCGCTTTCAATACTTGGCATATATTGGGTATAAAAAGTCGTAATTTCAAACTGCGAATACGTGCAGAGAGCCAGAATTTAGCTCCAAAATATAGCTCAGTCCTGAAATTCGGATGTTTGGGATATTTTGAAAACTGCAGGGGGGATTGGGACAAATGTTACCAAACGCCGCTTTCAGTACTTGGCATAGGTTGGGTATAAAAAAGTCGCAATTTCAAACTGCGAATACGTGCATAGAGTAAGAATTTGGCTCAACCCTCGAAATTGGGATCTTTGGGATATTTTGAAAACTGCAGGAGGGTTTGGGACAAATATGACCAAACGCCGCTTTCAGTACTTGGCATATGTTCCGTATAATAAGTCATAATTTCGAACTGCGAATACGTGCAGAGAGCCTGAATTTGTCTCCAAAATATGGCTCAGGTCTCGAAATTGTGATGTTTGGGATATTTTGAAAACTGCAGGGAGGTTTGGGACAAATATGACCAAAAGCCGCTTTCAGTACTTGGCATATGTTCCGTATAATAAGTCATAATTTCGAACTGCGAATACGTGCAGAGAGCCTGAATTTGTCTCCAAAATATGGCTCAGGTCTCGAAATTGTGATGTTTGGGATATTTTGAAAACTGCTGGGGCGTTTGTTCAAAATTCGACTCACTGCCGCTTTCAGTACTTGGCATATGTTGGGTATAAAAAGTCGTAATTTCAAACTGCGAATACGTGCGGAGAGCCTGAATTTAGCTTCAAAATATGGCTCTGGCCTCGAAATTGGGATGTTTAGGATATTTTGAAAACTGCTGGGGAGTGTTTGCAAAATGTGACTCATTGCCGCTTTCAGTACTTGGCATATGTTGGGTATAAAAATTCGTAATATCAAACTGCGAATACGTGCATAGAGCAAGAATTTGGCTCCAAAATATGGCTCAGGCCTTGAAATTGGGATGTTTGGGATATTTTGAAAACTGCAGAGAGGTTTTGGACAAATGTGACCAAACGCCATTTTCAGTACTTGGCATATGTTGGAATAAAAAAGTCGCAATTTCAAACTGCGAATACGTAAAGATAGCCAGAATTTGGCTCCAAAATATGGCTCAGGCCTCGAAATTAGGATATTTGGGATATTTTGAAAACTGCAGAGGAGTTTGTACAAAATGTGACTCACTGCCGCTTTCAGGACTTGGCATATGTTGGGTATAAAAAGTCGTAATTTCAAACTGCGAATACGTGCTGAGAGCCAGAATTTGGCTCCAAAATATAACTCAGGCCTCGAAATTGGAAGTTTGGGAAATTTTGAAAACTGCAGGGGAGTTTGGGACAAATATGACCAAACGCCGCTTTCAGTACTTGGCATATGTTGGGTATAAAAAGTCGCAATTTGAAACTGCGAATACGTGCAGAGAGCCAGAATTTGGCTCCAAAATATGGCTCAGGCCTCGAAACTGGGATGTTTGGGATATTTCGAAAACTGCAGGGAGGTTTGGGACTAATGTGACCAAACGCCGCTTTCAGTACTTGGCATATGTTGGGTATAAAAAGTCGTAATTTCAAACTGCGAATACGTGCAGAGAGCCAGAATTTGGCTCCAAAATATGGCTCAGGCCTCGATATTGGGATGTTTTTGATATTTTGAAAACTGCAGGGGGGATTAGGACAAATGTGACCAAACACCGCTTTCAGTACTTGGAATATGTTGGGTATAAAAAAAGTCGTAATTTCAAACTGCGAATACGTGCAGAGTGCCAGAAATTGGCTCCAAAATATGACTCAGCCCTCGAAATTGGGATATTTGGGATATTTTGAAAACTGCAGGGGAGTTTGTGCAAAATGTGACTCACTGCCGCATTCAGTACTTGGAATATGTTGGGTATAAAAAGTCGTAAATTCAAACTGCGAATACGTGCAGAGAGCCAAAATTTGGCTCCAAAATATGGCTCAGGCCTCGAAATTGGGATGTTTGGGATATTTTGAAAACTGCAGGGGAGTTTGTGCAAAATGTGACTCACTGCCGCTTTCAGTACTTTGCATATGTTGGGTATAAAAAGTCGTAATTTCAAACTGCGAATACGTGCAGAGAGCCAGAATTTGGCTCCAAAATATGGCTCAGGCCTCGATATTGGGATGTTTGGGATATTTTGAAAACTGGAGGAAAGTTTGTGACAAATGAGACCAAACGCCGCTTTCAGTACTTCGCATAAGTTGGGTATAAAAAATTCGTATTTTCAAACTGCGAATACGTGCAGAGAGCCAGAATTTGGCTCCAAAATATGGCTCAGGCCTCGAAATTGGGATGTTTGGGATATTTTGAAAACTGCAGGGGAGTTTGTGCAAATTGTGACTCACTGCCGCTTTCAGTACTTGGCATATGTTGGGTATAAAAAGTCGTAATATCAAACTGCGAATACGTGCAGAGAGCCAGAATTTGGCTCCAAAATATGGCTCAGGCCTCGAAATTGGGATATTTGGGATATTTTGAAAACTGCAGGGAGGTTTGGGACAAATGTGACCAAACGCCGCTTTCAGTACTTGGCATATATTGGGTATAAAAAGACGTAATTTCAAACTGCGAATACGTGCAGAGAGCCAGAATTTGGCTCCAAAATATGGCTCAGGCCTCGAAATTGGGATATTTGGGATATTTTGAAAACTGCAGGGGAGTTTGTGCAAAATGTGACTGACTGCCGCTTTCAGTACTTGGCAAATGTTGGGTATAAAATGTTGTAATTTCAAACTGCGAATACGTGCAGAGAGCCAGAATTTGGCTCCAAAATATGGCTCAGGCCTCGAAATTGGGAAGTTTGGGATATTTTGAAAACTGCAGGGGGGTTTGGGACAAATATGACCAAACGCCGCTTTCAGTACTTGGCATATGTTGGGTATAAAAAAGTCGCAATTTCAAACTGCGAATACGTGCAGAGAGCCAGAATTTGGCTCCAAAATATGGCTCAGGCCTCGAAATTGGGATGTTTGGGATATTTTGAAAACTGCAGGGGAGTTTGGGACAAAAATGACCAAACGCCGCTTTCAGTACTTCACAAATGTTGGATATAAAAAAGTCGTAATTTCAAACTGCAAATACGTACAGAGAGCCAGAATTTGGCTCCAAAATATGGCTCAGGTCTCGAAATTGGGATGTTTGGGATATTTTGAAAACTGCTGGGGAGTTTGTTCAAAATGTGACTCACTGCCGCTTTCAGTACTTGGCATATGTTGGGTATAAAAAGTCGTAATTTCAAACTGCGAATACGTGCAGAGAGCCAGAATTTGGCTCCAAAATATGGGTCAGGCCTCGAAATTGGGATGTTTGGGATATTTTGAAAACTGCAGAGGGTTTGGGACAAATATGACCAAAAGCCGCTTTCAGTACTTCCCATATGTTTGGTATAAAAATATCGTAATTTCAAACAGATAATACGTGCAGAGAGCCAGAATTTGGCTCCATAATATGGCTCAGGCCTCGAAATTGGGATGTTTGGGATATTTTGAAAACTGCAGGGGAGTTTGTGCAAAATGTGACTCACTGCCGCTTTCATTACTTGGCATATGTTGGGTATAAAAAGTCGTAATATCAAACTGCGAATACGTGCAGAGAGCCAGAATTTGGCTCCAAAATATGGCTCAGGCCTCGAAATTGGGATGTTTGGGATATTTTGAAAACTGCAGGGAGGTTTGGGACAAATGTGACCAAACGCCGCTTTCAGTACTTCGCATATGTTGGGTATAAAAAAGTCGTAATTTCAAACTGCGAATACGTGCAGAGAGCCAGAATTTGGCTCCAAAATATGGCTCAGGCCTCGAAATTGGGATGTTTGGGATATTTTGAAAACTGCAGGGGAGTTTGTTCAAAATGTGACCAACTGCCGCTTCCAGTACTTGGCATATGTTGGGTATAAAAAGTCGTAATTTCAAACTGCGAATACGTGCAGAGAGCCAGAATTTGGCTCCAAAATATGGCTCAGGCCTCGAAATTGGGATGTTTGGGATATTTTGAAAACTGCAGGGGAGTTTGTTCAAAATGTGACTCACTGCCGCTTTCAGTTTTGGTATATGTTGGGTATAAAAAGTCGTAATTTCAAACTGCGAATACGTGCAGAGAGCCAGATTTTGGCTCCAAAATATGGCTCAGGCCTCGAAATTGGGATGTTTGGGATATTTTGAAAACTGCAGGGAGGTTTGGGACAAATATGACCAAACGCCGCTTTCAGTACTTGGCATATGTTCCGTATAATAAGTCATAATTTCGAACTGCGAATACGTGCAGAGAGCCTGAATTTGTCTCCAAAATATGGCTCAGGTCTCGAAATTGTGATGTTTGGGATATTTTGAAAACTGCAGGGGAGTTTGTTCAAAATGTGACTCACTGCCGCTTTCAGTTTTGGTATATGTTGGGTATAAAAAGTCGTAATTTCAAACTGCGAATACGTGCGGAGAGCCTGAATTTAGCTTCAAAATATGGCTCCGGCCTCGAAATTGGGATGTTTGGGATATTTTCAAAACTGCTGGGGAGTTTTTGCAAAATGTGACTCATTGCCGCTTTCAGTACTTGGCATTTGTTGGGTATAAAAAGTCGTAATATCAAACTGCGAATACTTGCAGAGAGCCAGATTTTGGCTCCAAAATATGGCTAAGGCCTCGATATTGGGATGTTTGGGATATTTTGAAAACTGGAGGGGAGTTTGTGCAAAATGTGACCAAACGCCGCTTTCAGTACTTCGCATATGTTGGATATAAAAAAGTCGTAATTTCAAACTGCGAATACGTGCAGAGAGCCAGAATTTGGCTCCAAAATATGGCTCAGGCCTCGAAATTGGGATGTTTGGGATATTTTGAAAACTGCAGGGGAGTTTGTTCAAAATGTGACTCACTGCCGCTTTCAGTACTTGGCATATGTTTGGTATAAAAAGTCGTAATTTCATACTGCGAATACGTGCAGAGAGCCAGAATTTGGCTCCAAAATATGACTCAGGCCTAGAAATTGGGATATTTGGGATATTTCGAAAAATGCAGGGGAGTTTGTTCAAAATGTGACTCTCTGCCGCTTTCAGGACTTGGCATATGTTGGGTATAAAAATTCGTAATATCAAACTGCGAATTCGTGCATAGAGAAAGAATTTGGCCTAAAATATGGCTCAGGCCTCGAAATTGGAATGTTTGGGATAATTGGAAAACTGCAGAGAGGTTTGGGACAAATGTGACCAAACGCCGCTTTCAGTACTTGGAATATCTTGGGTATAATAAGTCGTAATTTCAAACTGCGAATACGTGCAGAGAGCCAGAATTTGGCTCCAAAATATGGCTTAGGCCTCGATATTGGGATGTTTGAGATATTTTAAAAACTGCAGGGGGGATCTGGACAAATGTGACCAAACGCCGCTTTCAGTACTTGGCATATGTTGGGTATAAAAAGTCGTAATATCAAACTGCAAATACGTGCAGAGAGCCAGAACTTGGCTCCAAAATATAGCTCAGGCCTCGAAATTGGGATGTTTGGGATATTTTGAAAACTGCAGGGGAGTTTGTGCAAAATGTGACTCACTGCCGCTTTCAGTACTTGGCATATGTTGGGTATAAAAAATCGTAATTTCAAACTGCGAATACGTGCAGAGAGCCAGAATTTGGCTCCAAAATATGGCTCAGGCCTCGATATTGGGATGTTTGGGATATTTTGAAAACTGCAGGAGGGTTTGGACAAATGTGACCAAACGCCGCTTTCAGTACTTGGCATATATTGGGTATAAAAACCACAATTTCAAACTGCGAATACGTGCAGAGAGCCAGAATTTGGCTCCAAAATATGGCTCAGGCCTCGAAATTGGGATATTTGGCATATTTTGAAAACTGCAGGGGAGTTTGTGCAAAATGTTACTCACTGCCGCTTTCAGTACTTGGCATATGTTGGGTATAAAAAATCGTAATATCAAACTGCGAATACGTGCAGAGAGCCAGAATTTGGCTCCAAAATATGGCTCAGGCCTCGAAATTGGGATGTTTGGGATATTTTGAAAACTGCAGGGGAGTTTGTGCAAAATGTTACTCACTGCCGCTTTCAGTACTTGGCATATGTTGGGTATAAAAAGTCGTAATTTCAAACTGCGAATACGTGCAGAGAGCCAGAATTTGGCTCCAAAATATGGCTCAGGCCTCGAAATTGGGATGTTTGGAATATTTTGAAAACTGCAGGGGAGTTTGTTCAAAATGTGACTCACTGCCGCTTTCAGTACTTGGCATATGTTGGGTATAAAAAAGTCGTAATTTCAAACTGCGAATACGTGCAGAGAGCCAGAATTTGGCTCCAAAATATGGCTCAGGCCTCGAAATTGGGATATTTGGGATATTTCGAAAACTGCAGGGGAGTTTGTTCAAAATGTGACTCACTGCCGCTTTCAGTACTTGGCATATGTTGGGTATAAAAAGTCGTAATATCAAACTGCGAATACGTGCAGAGAGCCAGAATTTGGCTCCAAAATATGGCTCAGGCCTCGAAATTGGGATATTTGGGATATTTTGAAAACTGCAGGGGAGTTTGGGCAAAATGTGACTCACTGCCGCTTTCAGTACTTGGCATATGTTGGGTATAAAAATGTCGTAATTTCAAACTGCGAATACGTGCAGAGAGCCAGAATTTGGCTCCAAAATATGGCTCAGGCCTCGAAACTGGGATATTTGGGATTTTTTGAAAACTGCAGGGGAGTTTGTTCAAAATGTGACTGACTGCCGCTTTCAGTACTTGGCATATGTTGGGTATAAAAAGTCATAATTTCAAACTGCGAATACGTGCAGAGAGCCAGAATTTGGCTCCAAAATATGGCTCAGGCCTCGAAATTGGGATGTTTGGGATATTTTGAAAACTGCAGGGGGGATTGGGACAAATGTGACCAAACGCCGCTTTCAGTACTTGGCATATGTTGGGTATAAAAAAGTCGTAATTTCAAACTGCGAATACGTGCATAGAGCCAGAATTTGGCTCTAAAATATGGCTCAGGCCTCGAAATTGGGATGTTTGGGATATTTTGAAAACTGCAGGGGGGTTTGGGACAAATGTGACCAAACGCCGCTTTCAGTACTTGGCATATGTTGGGTATAAAAAGTCGTAATTTCAAACTGCGAATACGTGCAGAGAGCCTGAATTTGGCTCCAAAATATGGCTCAGGCTTCGAAATTGGGATGTTTGGGATATTTTGAAAACTGCAGGGGGGTTTGGGACAAATGTGACCAAACGCCGCTTTCAGTACTTCGCATATGTTGGATATAAAAAAGTCGTAATTTCAAACTGCGAATACGTGCAGAGAGCCAGTATTTGGTTCCAAAATATGACTCAGGTCTCGAAATTGGGATGTTTGGGATATTTTGAAAACTGCTGGGGAGTTTTTGCAAAATGTGACTCATTGCCGCTTTCAGTACTTGGCATATGTTGGGTATAAAAAGTCGTAATATCAAACTGCGAATACGTGCAGAGAGCCAGAATTTGGCTCCAAAATATGGCTCAGGCCTCGAAATTGGGATGTTTGGGATATTTTGAAAACTGCAGGGGAGTTTGTGCAAAATGTGACCAAACGCCGCTTTCAGTACTTCGCATATGTTGGATATAAAAAAGTCGTAATTTCAAACTGCGAATACGTGCAGAGAGCCAGAATTTGGCTCCAAAATATGGCTCAGGCCTCGAAATTGGGATGTTTGGGATATTTTGAAAACTGCAGGGGAGTTTGTTCAAAATGTGACTCACTGCCGCTTTCAGTACTTGGCATATGTTGGGTATAAAAAGTCGTAATTTCAAACTGCGAATACGTGCAGAGAGCCAGAATTTGGCTCCAAAATATGGCTAAGGCCTCGAAATTGAGATATTTGGGATATTCTGAAAACTGCAGGGGAGTTTGTGCAAAATGTGACTCACTGCCGCTTTCAGTACTTGGCATATGTTGGGTATAAAAAGTCGTAATTTCAAACTGCGAATACGTGCAGAGAGCCAGAATTTGGATCCAAAATATGGCTCAGGCCTCGAAATTGGGATATTTGGGATATTTTGAAAACTGCAGGGGAGTTTGTTCAAAATGTGACTCACTGCCGCTTTCAGTACTTGGCATATGTTGGGTATAAAAAGACGTAATTTCAAACTGCGAATACGTGCAGAGAGCCAGAATTTGGCTCCAAAATATGGCTCCGGCCTCGAAATTGGGATGTTTGGGATATTTTGAAAACTGCTGGGGAGTTTGTGCAAAATGTGACTCATTGCCGCTTTCAGTACTTGGCATATGTTGGGTATAAAAAGTCGTAATATCAAACTGCGAATACGTGCAGAGAGCCAGAATTTGGCTCCAAAATATGGCTCAGGCCTCGATATTGGGATGTTTGGGATATTTTGAAAACTGCAGGGAGGTTTGGGACAAATGTGACCAAACGCCGCTTTCAGTACTTGGCATATGTTGGGTATAAAAAGTCGTTATTTCAAACTGCGAATACGTGCAGAGAGCCTGAATTTGGCTCCAAAATATGGCTCAGGCCTCGAAATTGGGATGTTTGGGATATTTTGAAAACTGCAGGGGAGTTTGTTCAAAATGTGACTCACTGCCGCTTTCAGTACTTGGCATATGTTGGGTATAAAAATTCGTAATTTCAAACTGCGAATACGTGCAGAGAGCCAGAATTTGGCTCCAAAATATGGCTCAGGCCTCGAAATTGGGATGTTTGGGATATTTTGAAAACTGCAGGGGAGTTTGTGCAAAATGTGACTCATTGCCGCTTTCAGTACTTGGCATATGTTGGGTATAAAGGTCGTAATATCAAACTGCGAATACGTGCAGAGAGCCAGAATTTGGCTCCAAAATATGGCTCAGGCCTCGATATTGGGATGTTTGGGATATTTTGAAAACTGCAGGGTGAGTTTGTGCAAAATGTGACCAAACGCCGCTTTCAGTACTTCGCATATGTTGGGTAAAAAAAAGTCGTAATTTTCAACTGCGAATACGTGCAGAGAGCCAGGATTTGCCTCCAAAATATGGCTCAGGCCTCAAAATTGGGATGTTTGGGATATTTCGAAAACTGCAGGGGAGTTTGTTCAAAATGTGACTCACTGCCGCTTTCAGGACTTGGCATATGTTGGGTATAAAAAGTCGTAATATCAAACTGCGAATACGTGCAGAGAGCCAGAATTTGGCTCCAAAATATGGCTCAGGTCTCGAAACTGGGATATTTAGGATTTTTTGAAAACTGCAGGGGAGTTTGTGCAAAATGTGACTGACTGCCGCTTTCAGTACTTGGCATATGTTGGGTATAAAAAGTCATAATTTCAAACTGCGAATACGTGCAGAGAGCCAGAATTTGGATCCAAAATATGGCTCAGGCCTCGAAATTGGGATATTTGGGATTTTTAGAAAACTGCAGGGGAGTTTGTGCAAAATGTGACTGACTGCCGCTTTCAGTACTTGGCATATGTTGGGTATAAAAAGTCGTAATTTAAAACTGCGAATACGTACAGAGAGCCAGAATTTAACTCCAAAATATAGCTCAGTCCTGAAATTGGGATGTTTGCGATATTTTGAAAACTGCAGGGGGGATTGGGACAAATGTTACCAAACGCCGCTTTCAGTGCTTGGCATATGTTGGGTATAAAAAGTCGCAATTTCAAACTGCGAATACGTGCAGAGAGTAAGAATTTGGCTCAACCCTCGAAATTGGGATGTTTGGGATATTTTGAAAACTGCAGGAGGGTTTGGGACAAATATGACCAAACGATGCTTTCAGTACTTCACATATGTTGGATATAAAAAGTCGTAATTTCAAACTGCAAATACGTTCAGAGAGCCAGAATTTGGCTCCAAAATATGGCTCAGGTCTCGAAATTGGGATTTTTTGGATATTATGAAAACTGCTGGGGAGTTTGTTCAAAATGTGACTCACTGCCACTTTCAGTACTTGGCATATGTTGGGTTTAAAAAGTCGTAATTTCAAACTGCGAATACGTGCGGAGAGCCTGAATTTAGCTTCAAAAATGGCTCTGGCCTCGAAATTGGGATGTTTGGGATATTTTGAAAACTGCTGGAGAGTTTGTTCAAAATGTGACTCACTGCCGCTTTCAGTACTTGGCATATGTTGGGTTTAAAAAGTCGTAATTTCAAACTGCGAATACGTGCAGAGAGCCAGAATTTGGCTCCAAAATATGGCTAAGGCCTCGATATTGGGATGTTTGGGATATTTTGAAAACTGGAGGGGACTTTGTGTAAAATGTGACCAAACGCCGCTTTCAGTACTTCGCATATGTTGGATATAAAAAAGTCGTAATTTCATACTGCGAATACGTGCAGAGAGCCAGAATTTGGCTCCAAAATATGGCTCAGGCCTCGAAATTGGGATGTTTGGGATATTTTGAAAACTGCAGGGGAGTTTGTTCAAAATGTGACTCACTGCCGCTTTCAGTACTTGGCATATGTTGGGTATAAAAAGTCGTAATTTCAAACTGCGAATATGTGCAAAGAGCCAGAATTTGGATCCAAAATATGGCTCAGGCCTAGAAATTGGGATATTTGGGATATTTCGAAAACTGCAGGGGAGTTTGTTCAAAATGTGACTCTCTGCCGCTTTCAGGACTTGGCATATGTTGGGTATAAAAATTCATAATATCAAACTGCGAATTCGTGCATAGAGAAAGAATTTGGCCTAAAATAAGGCTCAGGCCTCGAAATTGGAATGTTTGGGATAATTGGAAAACTGCAGGGAGGTTTGGGACAAATGTGACCAAACGCCGCTTTCAGTACTTGGAATATGTTGGGTATAATAAGGTGTAATTTCAAACTGCGAATACGTACAGAGAGCCAGAATTTGGCTCCAAAATATGGCTCAGGCCTCGATATTGGGATGTTTGGGAAATTTTGAAAACTGCAGGGGGGATCTGGACAAATGTGACCAAACGCCGCTTTCAGTACTTGGCATATGTTGGGTATAAAAAGTCGTAATATCAAACTGCGAATACGTGCAGAGAGCCAAAACTTGGCTCCAAAATATAGCTCAGGCCTCGAAATTGGGATGTTTGGGATATTTCAAAAAATGCAGGGGAGTTTGTATAAAATGTGACTCACTGCCGCTTTTAGTACTTGTCATATGTTGGGTATAAAAAGTCGTAATATCAAACTGCGAATACGTGCAGAGAGCCAGAATTTGGCTCCAAAATATGGCTCAGGCCTCGAAATTGGGATGTTTGAGATATTTTGAAAACTGGAGGGGAGTTTGTGCAAAATGTGAACAAATGCCGCTTTCAGTACTTGGCATATGTTGGGTATAAAAAATTTGTATTTTTAAACTGCGAATACGTGCAGAGAGCCAGAATTTGGATCCAAAATATGGCTCAGGCCTCGATTTTGGGATGTTTGGGATATTTTGAAAACTGCAGGGGGGTTTGGACAAATGTGACCAAACGCCGCTTTCAGTACTTGGCATATGTTGGGTATAAAAAGTAGTAATATCAAACTGCGAATACGTGCATAGAGCCAGAATTTGGCTCCAAAATATAATTCAGGCCTCGAAATTGGGATGTATGGGATATTTTGAAAACTGCAGGGAGGATTGGGACAAATGTGACCAAACGCCGCTTTCAGTACTTGGCATATATTGGGTATACAAAATCGTAATTTCAAGCTGCGAATACAGGCAGAGAGCCAGAATTTGGCTCCAAAATATGGCTCAGGCTTCGAAATTCGGATATGACATATTTCAAAAAATGCAGGGGAGTTTGTACAAAATGTGTCTCTGCCGCTTTCAGTACTTGACATATGTTGGGTATAAAAAATCGTAATATCAAACTGCGAATACGTGCAGAGAGCCAGAATTTGGCTCCAAAATATGGCTCAGGCCTCGAAATTGGGATGTTTGGGATATTTTGAAAACTGGAGGGAGGTTTGGGACAAATGTGACCAAACGCCGCTTTCAGTACTTGGCATATATTGGGTATAAAAAATTCGCAATTTCAAACTGCGAATACGTGCAGAGAGCCAGAATTTGGCTCCAAAACATGGCTCAGGCCTCGAAATTGGGATATTTGGGATATTTTGAAAACTGGAGGGGAGTTTGTGCAAATTGTGACTCACTGCCGCTTTCAGTACTTGGCATATGTCGGGTATAAAACTGGTAATATCAAATTGCGAATACGTGCAGAGAGCCAGAATTTGGCTCCAATATATGGCTCAGTCCTCGAAATTGGGATATTTGGGATATTTTGAAAACTGGAGGGGAGTTTGTGCAAAATGTGACTCACTGACGCTTTCAGTACTTGGCATATGTTGGGTATAAAAAGTCGTAATTTCAAACTGCGAATACGTGCAGAGAGCCAGAATTTGGCTCCAAAATATGGCTCAGGCCTCGAAATTGGGATATTTGGGATATTTTGAAAACTGCAGGGGAGTTTGTGCAAAATGTGACTCACTGCCGCTTTCAGTACTTGGCATATGTTGGGTATAAAAAGTCGTAATTTCAAACTGCGAATACGTGCAGAGAGCCAGAATTTGGCTCCAAAATATGGCTCAGGCCTCGAAATTGGGATGTTTGGGATATTTTGAAAACTGCAGGGGGTTTTGGGAAAATGTGACCAAACGCCGCTTTCAGTACTTGGCATATGTTGGGTATAAAAAGTCGTAATTTCAAACTGCGAATACGTGCAGAGAGCCAGAATTTGGCTCCAAAATATGGCTCAGGCCTCGAAATTGGGATGTTTGGGATATTTTGAAAACTGCAGGGGGGTTTGGGACAAATATGTTCAAACGCCGCTTTCAGTACTTGGCATATGTTGGGTATAAAAAAGTCGTAATTTCAAACTGCGAATACGTGCAGAGAGCCAGAATTTGGCTCCAAAATATGGCTCAGGCCTCGAAATTGGGATGTTTGGGATATTTTGAAAACTGCAGGGGAGTTTGTTCAAAATGTGACTCACTGCCGCTTTCAGTACTTGGCATATGTTGGGTATAAAAAGTCGTAATTTCAAACTGCGAATACGTGCAGAGAGCCAGAATTTGGCTCCAAAATATGGCTCAGGCCTCAAAATTGGGATGTTTGGGATATTTTGAAAACTGCAGAGGAGTTTGTGCAAAATGTGACTCATTGCCGCTTTCAGTACTTGGCATATGTTGGGTATAAAAATCGTAATATCAAACTGCGAATACGTGCAGAGAGCCAGAATTTGGCTCCAAAATATGGCTCAGGCCTCGATAATGGGATGTTTGGGATATTTTGAAAACTGCAGGGGAGTTTGTGTTAAATGTGACCAAACGCCGCTTTCAGTACTTGGCATATGTTGGGTATAAAAAAATCGTAATTTCAAACTGCGAATACGTGCAGAGCGCCAGAATTTCGCTCCAAAATATGGCTCAGGCCTCGATATTGGAATGTTTGGGATATTTTGAAAACTGCAGGGGGGATTGGGACAAATGTGACTAAACGACGCTTTCAGTACTTGGCATATGTTGGGTATAAAAAGTCGTAATATCAAACTGCGAATACGTGCAGAGATCCAGAATTTCGCTCCAAAATATGGCTCATGCCTCGATACTGGGATGTTTGGGATATTTTGAAAACTGCAGGGGAGTTTGTACAAAATGTGACTCTGCCGCTTTCAGGACTTGGCATATGTTGGGTATAAAAGGTCGTAATATCAAACTGCGAATACGTGCATAGAGCCAGAATTTGGCTCCAAAATATGGCTCAGGCCTCGAAATTGGGATGTTTGGGATATTTTAAAAACTGCAGGGGAGTTTGTGCAAATGTGACCAAACGCCGCTTTCAGTACTTGGCATATGTTGGGTATAAAAAATCGTAATTTCAAACTGCGAATACGTGCAGAGAGCCAGAATTTGGCTCCAAAATATGGCTCAGGCCTCGAAATTGGGATGTTTGGGATATTTTGAAAACTGCAGGGGGGTTTGGACAAATGTGACCAAACGCCGCTTTCAGTACTTGGCATATGTTGGGTATAAAAAGTCGTAATATCAAACTGCGAATACGTGCAGAGAGCCAGAATTTGGCTCCAAAATATGGCTCAGGCCTCGAAATTGGGATGTTTGGGATATTTTGAAAACTGCAGGGAGTTTGGGACAAATGTGACCAAACGCCGCTTTCAGTACTTGGCATATGTTGGGTATAAAAAATCGTAATTTCAAACTGCGAATACATGCAGAGAGCCAGAATTTTGCTCCAAAATATGGCTCAGGCCTCGAAATTGGGATATTTGGGATATTTTGAAAACTGCAGGGGAGTTTGTGCAAAATGTGACTCACTGCCGCTTTCAGTTCTTGGCATATGTTGGGTATAAAAAATCGTAATATCAAACTGCGAATACGTGCAGAGAGCCAGAATTTGGCTCCAAAATATGGCTCAGGCCTCGAAATTGGGATGTTTGGGATATTTTGAAAACTGCAGGGAGGTTTGGGACAAATGTGACCAAACGCCGCTTTCAGTACTTGGCATATGTTGGGTATAAAAAGTCGTAATTTCAAACTGCGAATACGTGCAGAGAGCCAGAATTTGGCTCCAAAATATGGCTCAGGCCTCGAAATTGGGATGTTTGGGATATTTTGAAAACTGCAGGGGAGTTTGTGCAAATTGTGACTCACTGCCGCTTTCAGTACTTGGCATATGTTGGGTATAAAAAGTCGTAATATCAAACTGCGAATACGTGCAGAGAGCCAGAATTTGGCTCCAAAATATGGCTCAGGCCTCGAAATTGGGATATTTGGGATATTTCGAAAACTGCAGGGGAGTTTGTGCAAAATGTGACTCACTGCCGCTTTCAGTACTTGGCATATGTTGGGTATAAAAAGTCGTAATTTCAAACTGCGAATACGTGCAGAGAGCCAGAATTTGGCTCCAAAATATGGCTCAGGCCTCGAAATTGGGATGTTTGGGATATTTTGAAAACTGCAGGGGAGTTTGTGCAAAATGTGACTCACTGCCGCTTTCAGTACTTGGCATATGTTGGGTATAAAAAGTCGTAATTTCAAACTGCGAATACGTGCAGAGAGCCAGAATTTGGCTCCAAAATATGGCTCAGGCCTCGAAATTGGGATGTTTGGGATATTTTGAAAACTGCAGGGGGGTTTGGGACAAATGTGACCAAACGCCGCTTTCAGTACTTGGCATATGTTGGGTATAAAAAGTCGTAATTTCAAACTGCGAATACGTGCAGAGAGCCAGAATTTGGCTCCAAAATATGGCTCAGGCCTCGAAATTGGGATGTTTGGGATATTTTGAAAACTGCAGGAAGATTTGGGACAAATGTGACCAAACGCCACTTTCAGTACTTGGCATATGTTGGGTATAAAAAGTCGTTACTTCAAACTGCGAATAAGAGCAGAGAGCCTGAATTTGGCTCCAAAATATGGCTCAGGCCTCGAAATTGGGATGTTTGGGATATTTTGAAAACTGCAGGGGAGTTTGTTCAAAATGTGACTCACTGTCGCTTTCAGTACTTGGCATATGTTGGGTATAATAAGTTGTAATTTCAAACTGTGAATACGTGCAGAGAGCCAGAATTTGGCTCCAAATTATGGCTCAGGCCTCGAAATTGGGATGTTTGGGATATTTTGAAAACTGCAGGGGAGTTTGTGCAAAATGTGACTCACGCCGCTTTCAGTACTTGGCATATGTTGGGTATAAAAAGTCGTAATTTCAAACTGCGAATACGTGCAGAGAGCCAGAATTTGGCTCCAAAATATGGCTCAGGCCTCGAAATTGGGATGTTTGGGATATTTTGAAAACTGCAGGGGAGTTTGTGACAAATATGACCAAACGCCGCTTTCAGTACTTGGCATATGTTGGGTATAAAAAAGTCGTAATTTCAAACTGCGAATACGTGCAGAGAGCCAGAATTTGGCTCCAAAATATGGCTCAGGCCTCGAAATTGGGATGTTTGGGATATTTTGAAAACTGCAGGGGAGTTTGTTCAAAATGTGACTCACTGCCGCTTTCAGTACTTGGCATATGTTGGGTATAAAAAGTCGTTATTTCAAACTGCGAATACGTGCAGAGAGCCTGAAGTTGGCTCCAAAATATGGCTCAGGCTTCGAAATTTGGATGTTTGGGATATTTTGAAAACTGCAGGGGAGTTTGTTCAAAATGTGACTCAAACGCCGCTTTCAGTACTTGGCATATGTTGGGTATAAAAAGTCGTAATTTCAAACTGCGAATACGTGCAGAGAGCCAGAATTTGGCTCCAAAATATGACTCAGGCCTCGAAATTGGGATGTTTGGGATATTTTGAAAACTGGAGGGAGGTTAGGGAAAAATGTGACCAAACGCCGCTTTCAGGACTTGGCATATGTTGGGTATAAAAAAGTCGCAATTTCAAACTGCGAATACATGTAGAGAGCCAGAATTTGGCTCCAAAATATGGCTCAGGCCTCGAAATTGGGATGTTTGGGATATTTTGAAAACTGCAGGGGGCTTTGGGACAAATGTGACCAAACGCCGCTTTCAGTACTTGGCATATGTTGGGTATAAAAAGTCGTAATTTCAAACTGCGAATACGTGCAGAGAGCCAGAATTTGGCTCCAAAATATGGCTCAGGCCTCGAAATTGGGATGTTTGGGATATTTTGAAAACTGCAGGGGAGTTTGTGCAAAATGTGACTCACTTCCGCTTTCAGTACTTGGCATATGTTGGGTATAAAAAGTCGAAAATTCAAACTGCGAATACGTGCAGAGAGCCAGAATTTGGCTCCAAAATATGGCTCAGGCCTCGAAATTGGGATGTTTGGGATATTTTGAAAACTGCAGGGGAGTTTGTGCAAAATGTGACTCACTGCCGCTTTCAGTACGTGGCATATGTTGGGTATAAAAAATCGTAATTTCAAACTGCGAATACGTGCAGAGAGCCAGAATTTGGCTCCAAAATATGGCTCAGGCCTCGAAATTGGGATGTTTGGGATATTTTGAAAACTGCAGGGGAGTTTGTGGAAAATGTGACCAACTGCCGCTTTCAGTACTTGGCATATGTTCGTTATAAAAAAGTCCCAATTTCAAACTGCGAATACGTGCAGAGAGCCAGAATTTGGCTCCAAAATATGGCTCAGGCCTCGAAATTGGGATGTTTGGGATATTTTGAAAACTGGAGGGAGGTTTGGGACAAATGTGACCAAACGCCGCTTTCAGTACTTGGCATATGTTGGGTATAAAAAATCGTAATTTCAAACTGCGAATACGTGCAGAGAGCCAGAATTTGGCTCCAAAATATTGCTCAGGCCTCGTAATTGGGATGTTTGGAATATTTTGAAAACTGCAGGGGAGTTTGTGCAAAATGTGACTCACTGCCGCTTTCAGTACATGGCATCTGTTGGGTATAAAAAGTCGTAATATCAAACTGCGAATACATGCAGAGAGAGAGAATTTGGCTCCAAAATATGGCTCAGGTCTCGAAATTGGGATATTTGGGATATTTTGAAAACTGCAGGGGAGTTTGGGCAAATGTGACCAAACGCCGCTTTCAGTACTTGGCATATGTTGGGTATAAAAAGTCGTAATTTCAAACTGCGAATACGTGCAGAGAGCCAGAATTTGGCTCCAAAATATGGCTCAGGCCTCGAAATTGGGATGTTTGGGATATTTTGAAAACTGCAGGGGAGTTTGTGCAAATGTGACTCACTGCCGCTTTCAGTACTTGGCATATGTTGGGTATAAAAAGTCGTAATTTCAAACTGCGAATACGTGCAGAGAGCCAGAATTTGGCTCCAAAATATGGCTCAGGCCTCGAAATTGGGATGTTTGGGATATTTTGAAAACTGCAGGGGAGTTTGTGCAAAAATGTGACTCACTGCCGCTTTCAGTACTTGGCATATGTTGGGTATAAAAAGTCGTAATTTCAAACTGCGAATACGTGCAGAGAGCCAGAATTTGGCTCCAAAATATGGCTCAGGCCTCGAAATTGGGATGTTTGGGATATTTTGAAAACTGCAGGGGAGTTTGTGCAAAATGTGACTCACTGCCGCTTTCAGTACTTGGCATATGTTGGGTATAAAAAGTCGTAATTTCAAACTGCGAATACGTGCAGAGAGCCAGAATTTGGCTCCAAAATATGGCTCAGGCCTCGAAATTGGGATGTTTGGGATATTTTGAAAACTGCAGGGAGGTTTGGGACAAATGTGACCAAACGCCGCTTTCAGTACTTGGCATATGTTGGGTATAAAAAGTCGTAATTTCAAACTGCGAATACGTGCAGAGAGCCAGAATTTGGCTCCAAAATATGGCTCAGGCCTCGAAATTGGGATGTTTGGGATATTTTGAAAACTGCAGGGGAGTTTGTGCAAAATGTGACTCAACGCCGCTTTCAGTACTTGGCATATGTTGGGTATAAAAAGTCGTAATTTCAAACTGCGAATACGTGCAGAGAGCCAGAATTTGGCTCCAAAATATGGCTCAGGCCTCGAAATTGGGATGTTTGGGATATTTTGAAAACTGCAGGGGAGTTTGTGCAAAATGTGACCAACTGCCGCTTTCAGTACTTGGCATATGTTGGGTATAAAAAGTCGTAATTTCAAACTGCGAATACGTGCAGAGAGCCAGAATTTGGCTCCAAAATATGGCTCAGGCCTCGAAATTGGGATGTTTGGGATATTTTGAAAACTGCAGGGGAGTTTGTAACAAATGTGACCAAACGCCGCTTTCAGTACTTGGCATATGTTGGGTATAAAAAGTCGTAATTTCAAACTGCGAATACGTGCAGAGAGCCAGAATTTGGCTCCAAAATATGGCTCAGGCCTCGAAATTGGGATGTTTGGGATATTTTGAAAACTGCAGGGGGGTTTGTGACAAATGTGACCAAACGCCGCTTTCAGTACTTGGCATATGTTGGGTATAAAAAATCGTAATTTCAAACTGCGAATACGTGCAGAGAGCCAGAATTTGGCTCCAAAATATGGCTCAGGCCTCGAAATTGGGATATTTGGGATATTTCGAAAACTGCAGGGGAGTTTGTACAAAATGTGACTCACTGCCGCTTTCAGTACTTGGCATATGTTGGGTATAAAAAGTCGTAATATCAAACTGCGAATACGTGCAGAGAGCCAGAATTTGGCTCCAAAATATGGCTCAGGCCTCGAAATTGGGATGTTTGGGATATTTTGAAAACTGCAGGGAGGTTTGGGACAAATGTGACCAAACGCCGCTTTCAGTACTTGGCATATGTTGGGTATAAAAAGTCGTAATATCAAACTTCGAATACGTGCGGAGAGCCAGAATTTGGCTCCAAAATATGGCTCAAGCCTCGAAATTCGGATATTTGGCATAATTCAAAAAATGCAGGGGAGTTTGTACAAAATGTGACTCACTGCCGCTTTTAGTACTTGACATATGTTGGGTATAAAAAATCGTAATATCAAACTGCGAATACGGGCAGAGAGCCAGAATTTGGCTCCAAAATATGGCTCAGGCCTCGAAATAAGGATATTTGGGATATTTTGAAAACTGAAGGGGAGTTTGTGCAAAATGTGTCTCACTGCCGCTTTCAGTACTTGGTATATGTTGGGTATAAAAAGTCGTAATATTAAACTGCGAATACGTGCAGAGAGCCAGCATTTGGCTCCAAAATATGGCTCAGGCCTCGAAATTGAGATATTTGCGTTATTTTGAAAAGTGGAGGGGAGTTTGGGCAAAATGTGACTCACTGCCGCTTCCAGTACTTGGCATATGTTGGGTATAAAAAGTCGGAATTTCAAACAGCGAATACGTGCAGAGAGCCTGAATTTGGCTCCTAAATATGGCTCAGGCCTCGAAATTGGGATGTTTGGGATATTTTGAAAACTGCAGGGAGGTTTGGGACAAATGTGACCAAAAGCCGCTTTCAGTACATGGCATATGTTGGGTATAAAAAATCGTAATTTCAAACTGTGAATACGTGCGGAGAGCCTGAATTTAGCTTCAAAATATGGCTCCGGCCTCGAAATTGAGTTGTTTGGGATATTTTGAAAACTGCTGGGGAGTTTGTGCAAAATGTGACTCATTGCCTCTTTCAGTACTTGGCATATGTTGGGTATAAAAATTCGTAATATCAAGCTGCGAATACGTGCAGAGAGCCAGAATTTGGCTCCAAAATTTGGCTAAGGCCTCGATATTGGGATGTTTAGGATATTTTGAAAACTGGAGGGGAGTTTGTGCAAAATGTGACCAAACGCCACTTTCAGTACATCGAATAAGTTGGGTATAAAAAATTCGTATTTTCAAACTGCGAATACGTGCAGAGAGCCAGAATTTGGCTCCAAAATATGGCTCAGGCCTCGAAATTGGGATGTTTGGGATATTTTGAAAACTGCAGGGGAGTTTGTGCAAATTGTGACTCACTGCCGCTTTTAGTACTTGGCATATGTTGGGTATAAAAAGTCGTAATATCAAACTGCGAATACGTGCAGAGAGCCTGAATTTGGCTCCAAAATATGGCTCAGGCTTAGATATTGGGATGTTTGGGATATTTTGGAAACTGCAGGGAGGTTTGGGACAAATGTGACCAAACGCCGCTTTCAGTACTTCGCATATGTTGGATATAAAAAAGTCGTAATTTCAAACTGCGAATACGTGCAGAGAGCCAAAATTTGGCTCCAAAATATGGCTCAGGCCTCGAAATTGGGATGTTTGGGATATTTTGAAAACTGCAGGGGAGTTTGTTCAAAATGTGACTCACTGCCGCTTTCAGTACTTGGCATATGTTGGGTATAAAAAGTCGTAATTTCAAACTGCGAATACGTGCAGAGAGCCAGATTTTGGATCCAAAATATGGCTCAGGCCTCGAAACTGGGATGTTTGGGATATTTTGAAAACTGCAGGGAGGTTTGGGACTAATGTGACCAAACGCCGCTTTCAGTACTTCGCATATGTTGGGTATAAAAAGTCGTAATTTCAAACTGCGAATACGTGCAGAGAGCCAGAATTTGGCTCCAAAATATGGCTCAGGCCTCGAAATTGGGATGTTTTTGATATTTTGAAAATTGCAGGGGGGATTAGGACAAATGTGACCAAAAGCCGCTTTCAGTACTTGGCATATGTTTGGGTATAAAAGTCATAATTTCAAACTGCGAATACGTGCAGAGAGCCAGAATTTGGCTCCAAAATATGGCTCAGGCCTCGAAATTGGGATATTTGGGATATTTCGAAAACTGCAGGGGAGTTTGTGCAAAATGTGACTCACTGCCGCTTTCAGTACTTGGCATATGTTGGGTATAAAAAGTCGTAATTTCAAACTGCGAATACGTGCAGAGAGCCAGAATTTGGCTCCAAAATATGGCTCAGGCCTCGAAATTGGGATGTTTGGGATATTTTGAAAACTGCAGGGGAGTTTGTGCAAAATGTGACCAAACGCCGCTTTCAGTACTTCGCATATGTTGGGTATAAAAAGTCGTAATTTCAAACTGCGAATACGTGCAGAGAGCCAGAATTTGGCTCCAAAATATGGCTCAGGCCTCGAAATTGGGATGTTTGGGATATTTTGAAAACTGCAGGGGAGTTTGTTCAAAATGTGACTCACTGCCGCTTTCAGTACTTGGCATATGTTGGGTATAAAAAGTCGTAATTTCAAACTGCGAATACGTGCAGAGAGCCAGAATTTGGCTCCAAAATATGGCTCAGGCCTCGAAATTGGGATGTTTGGGATATTTTGAAAACTGCAGGGGAGTTTGTGCAAAATGTGACTCACTGCCGCTTTCAGTACTTGGCATATGTTGGGTATAAAAAGTCGTAATTTCAAACTGCGAATACGTGCAGAGAGCCAGAATTTGGCTCCAAAATATGGCTCAGGCCTCGAAATTGGGATGTTTGGGATATTTTGAAAACTGCAGGGAGGTTTGGGACATATGTGACCAAACGCCGCTTTCAGTACTTGGCATATGTTGGGTATAAAAAGTCGTAATTTCAAACTGCGAATACGTGCAGAGAGCCAGAATTTGGCTCCAAAATATGGCTCAGGCCTCGAAATTGGGATGTTTGGGATATTTTGAAAACTGCAGGGGAGTTTGTGCAAAATGTGACTCACTGCCGCTTTCAGTACTTGGCATATGTTGGGTATAAAAAGTCGTAATATCAAACTGCGAATACGTGCAGAGAGCCAGAATTTGGCTCCAAAATATGGCTCAGGCCTCGAAATTGGGATGTTTGGGATATTTTGAAAACTGCAGGGGAGTTTGCGCAAAATGTGACCAAACGCCGCTTTCAGTACTTGGCATATGTTGGGTATAAAAAAGTCGTAATTTCAAACTGCGAATACGTGCAGAGAGCCAGAATTTGGCTCCAAAATATGGCTCAGGCCTCGAAATTGGGATGTTTGGGATATTTTGAAAACTGCAGGGGAGTTTGTGCAAAATGTGACTCACTGCCACTTTCAGTACTTGGCATATGTTGGGTATAAAAAGTCGTAATATCAAACTGCGAATACGTGCAGAGAGCCAGAATTTGGCTCCAAAATATGGCTCAGGCCTCGAAATTGGGATGTTTGGGATATTTTGAAAACTGCAGGGAGGTTTGGGACAAATGTGACCAAACGCCGCTTTCAGTACTTGGCATATGTTGGGTATAAAAAATCGTAATTTCAAACTGCGAATACGTGCAGAGAGCCAGAATTTGGCTCCAAAATATGGCTCAGGCCTCGAAATTGGGATATTTGGGATATTTTGAAAACTGCAGGGGAGTTTGTACAAAATGTGACTCACTGCCGCTTTCAGTACTTGGCATATGTTGGGTATAAAAAGTCGTAATATCAAACTGCGAATACGTGCAGAGAGCCAGAATTTGGCTCCAAAATATGGCTCAGGCCTCGAAATTGGGATGTTTGGGATATTTTGAAAACTGCAGGGAGGTTTGGGACAAATGTGACCAAACGCCGCTTTCAGTACTTCGCATATGTTGGGTATAAAAAGTCGTAATTTCAAACTGCGAATACGTGCAGAGAGCCAGAATTTGGCTCCAAAATATGGCTCAGGCCTCGAAATTGGGATATTTGGGATATTTTGAAAACTGCAGGGGAGATTGTGCAAAATGTGACTCACTGCCGCTTTCAGTACTTGGCATATGTTGGGTATAAAAAGTCGTAATTTCAAACTGCGAATACGTGCAGAGAGCCAGAATTTGGCTCCAAAATATGGCTCAGGCCTCGAAATTGGGATGTTTGGGATATTTTGAAAACTGCAGGGGAGTTTGTGCAAAATGTGACCAAACTGCCGCTTTCAGTACTTGGCATATGTTGGGTATAAAAAGTCGTAATTTCAAACTGCGAATACGTGCAGAGAGCCAGAATTTGGCTCCAAAATATGGCTCAGGCCTCGAAATTGGGATGTTTGGGATATTTTGAAAACTGCAGGGGAGTTTGTGCAAAATGTGACTCACTGCCGCTTTCAGTACTTGGCATATGTTGGGTATAAAAAGTCGTAATTTCAAACTGCGAATACGTGCAGAGAGCCAGAATTTGGCTCCAAAATATGGCTCAGGCCTCGAAATTGGGATGTTTGGGATATTTTGAAAACTGCAGGGGAGTTTGTGCAAAATGTGACCAAACGCCGCTTTCAGTACTTGGCATATGTTGGGTATAAAAAATCGTAATTTCAAAGTGCGAATACGTGCATACAGCCAGAATTTGACTCCAAAATATGGCTCAGTCCTCGAAATTGGGATGTTTGGGATATTTTGAAAACTGCAGGGGAGTTTGTGCAAAATGTGACTCACTGCCGCTTTCAGTACTTGGCATATGTTGGGTATAAAAAGTCGTAATTTCAAACTGCGAATACGTGCAGAGAGCCAGAATTTGGCTCCAAAATATGGCTCAGGCCTCGAAATTGGGATGTTTGGGATATTTTGAAAACTGCAGGGGAGTTTGTGCAAATGTGACCAAACGCCGCTTTCAGTACTTGGCATATGTTGGGTATAAAAAGTCGTAATTTCAAACTGCGAATACGTGCAGAGAGCCAGAATTTGGCTCCAAAATATGGCTCAGGCCTCGAAATTGGGATGTTTGGGATATTTTGAAAACTGCAGGGGAGTTTGTGCAAAATGTGACTCACTGCCGCTTTCAGTACTTGGCATATGTTGGGTATAAAAAGTCGTAATTTCAAACTGCGAATACGTGCAGAGAGCCAGAATTTGGCTCCAAAATATGGCTCAGGCCTCGAAATTGGGATGTTTGGGATATTTTGAAAACTGCAGGGGAGTTTGTGGAAAATGTGACCAAACGCCGCTTTCAGTACTTGGCATATGTTGGGTATAAAAAGTCGTAATTTCAAACTGCGAATACGTGCAGAGAGCCAGAATTTAGCTCCAAAATATGGCTCAGGCCTCGAAAATGGGATGTTTGGGATATTTTAAAAACTGCAGGGGAGTTTGTGCAAAATGTGACTCACTCCTGCTTTCAGTACTTGGCATATGTTGGGTATAAAAAGTCGTAATTTCAAACTGCGAATACGTGTAGAGAGCCCGAATTTGGCTCCAAAATATGGCTCAGGCCTCGAAATTGGGATGTTTGGGATATTTTGAAAACTGCAGGGGGGGGGGGGTGGTTTGGGATAAATGTGACCAATCGCCACTTTCAGTACTTGACATATGTTGGGTATACAATTCGTAATATCAAACTGCGAATACGTGCAGAGAGCCAGCATTTGGCTTCAAAATATGGCTCAGGCCTCGAAATTGGGATGTTTGGGATATTTTGAAAACTGCTTGGGGGTTTAGGACAAATGTGACCAAACGCTGCTTTCAGTACTTGGCATATGTTGGGTATGAAAAGTCGTAACTTCAAACTGCGAATACGTGCGGAGAGCCAGAATTTGGCTCCAAAATATGTTTCAGGCCTCGAAATTGGGATGTTTGGGATATTTTGAAAACTGCAGGGGAGTTTGTGCAAAATGTGACTCACTGCCGCTTTCAGTACTTGGCATATGTTGGGTATAAAAAGTCGTAATTTCAAACTGCGAATACGTGCAGAGAGCCAGAATTTGGCTCCAAAATATGGCTCAGGCCTCGAAATTGGGATGTTTGGGATATTTTGAAAACTGCAGGGGAGTTTGTGCAAAATGTGACTCACTGCCGCTTTCAGTACTTGGCATATGTTGGGTATAAAAAGTCGCAATTTCAAACTGCGAATACGTGCAGAGAGCCAGAATTTGGCTCCAAAATATGGCTCAGGCCTCGAAATTGGGATGTTTGGGATATTTTGAAAACTGCAGGGGAGTTTGTTCAAAATGTGACTCACTGCCGCTTTCAGTACTTGGCATATGTTGGGTATAAAAAGTCGTAATTTCAAACTGCGAATACGTGCAGAGAGCCAGAATTTGGCTCCAATATATGGCTCAGGCCTCGAAATTGGGATGTTTGGGATATTTTGAAAACTGCAGGGGAGTTTGTTCAAAATGTGACTCACTGCCGCTTTCAGTACTTGGCATATGTTGGGTATAAAAAGTCGTAATTTCAAACTGCGAATATGTGCAAAGAGCCAGAATTTGGCTCCAATATATGGCTCAGGCCTCGAAATTGGGATGTTTGGGATATTTTGAAAACTGCAGTGAGGTTTGGGACAAATGTGACCAAACGCCGCTTTCAGTACTTGGCATATATTGGGTATAAAAAATCACAATTTCAAACTGCGAATACGGGCAGAGAGCCAGAATTTGGCTCCAAAATATGGCTCAGGCCTCGAAATTCGGATATTTGGCATATTTCAAAAAATGCAGGGGAGTTTGTACAAAATGTGACTCACTGCCGCTTTTAGTACTTGACATATGTTGGGTATAAAAAATCGTAATATCAAACTGCGAATACGTGCAGAGAGCCAGAATTTGGCTCCAATATATGGCTCAGGCCTCCAAATTGGGATGTTTGGGATATTTTGAAAACTGCAGCGAGGTTTGGGACAAATGTGACCAAACGCCGCTTTCAGTACTTGGAATATCTTGGGTATAATAAGTCGTAATTTCAAACTGCGAATACGCGCAGAGAGCCAGAATTTGGCTCCAAAATATGGCTCTGCCTGGAAATTAGGATATTTAGGATATTTTGAAAACTGCAGGGGAGTTTGTTCAAAATGTGACTCACTGCCGCTTTCAGTACTTGGCATATGTTGGGTATAAAAAGTCGTAATTTCAAACTGCGAATATGTGCAAAGAGCCAGAATTTGGCTCCAATATATGGCTCAGGCCTCGAAATTGGGATGTTTGGGATATTTTGAAAACTGCAGTGAGGTTTGGGACAAATGTGACCAAACGCCGCTTTCAGTACTTGGAATATCTTGGGTATAATAAGTCGTAATTTCAAACTGCGAATACGCGCAGAGAGCCAGAATTTGGCTCCAAAATATGGCTCAGGCCTCGAAATTGGGATGTTTGGGATATTTTGAAAACTGCAGGGGAGTTTGTGCAAAATGTGACTCACTGCCGCTTTCAGTACTTGGCATATGATGGGTATAAAAAGTCGTAATATTAAACTGCGAATACGTGCAGAGAGCCAGAATTTGGCTCCAAAGAATGGCTCAGGCCTCGAAATTGGGATGTTTGGGATATTTTGAAAACTGCAGGGAGTTTGTGCAAAATGTGACCAAACGCCGCTTTCAGTACTTGGCATATGTTGGGTATAAAAAATCGTAATTTCAAACTGCGAATACGTGCAGAGAGCCAGAATTTGGCTCCAAAATATGGCTCAGGCCTCGAAATTGGGATGTTTGGGATATTTTGAAAACTGCAGGGGAGTTTGTGCAAAATGTGACTCACTGCCGCTTTCAGTACTTGGCATATGTTGGGTATAAAAAGTCGTAATATCAAACTGCGAATACGTGCAGAGAGCCAGAATTTGGCTCCAAAATATGGCTCAGGCCTCGATATTGGGATGTTTGGGATATTTTGAAAACTGCAGGGGAGGTTTGTGCAAAATGTGACCAAACGCCGCTTTCAGTACTTCGCATATGTTGGGTATAAAAAAGTCGTAATTTCAAACTGCGAATACGTGCAGAGAGCCAGAATTTGGCTCCAAAATATGGCTCAGGCCTCGAAATTGGGATGTTTGGGATATTTTGAAAACTGCAGGGGAGTTTGTTCAAAATGTGACTCACTGCCGCTTTCAGTACTTGGCATATGTTGGGTATAAAAAGTCGTAATTTCAAACTGCGAATACGTGCAGAGAGCCAGAATTTGGCTCCAAAATATGGCTCAGGCCTCGAAATTGGGATGTTTGGGATATTTTGAAAACTGCAGGGGACTTTGGGACAAATATGACCAAACGCCGCTTTCAGTACTTCGCATATGTTGGGTATAAAAAGTCGTAATTTCAAACTGCGAATACGTGCAGAGAGCCAGAATTTGGCTCCAAAATATGGCTCAGGCCTCGAAATTGGGATGTTTGGGATATTTTGAAAACTGCAGGGGAGTTTGTGCAAAATGTGACTCACTGCCGCTTTCAGTACTTGGCATATGTTGGGTATAAAAAGTCGTAATTTCAAACTGCGAATACGTGCAGAGAGCCAGAATTTGGCTCCAAAATATGGCTCAGGCCTCGAAATTGGGATGTTTGGGATATTTTGAAAACTGCAGGGGAGTTTGTGACAAATGTGACTCACTGCCGCTTTCAGTACTTGGCATATGTTGGGTATAAAAAGTCGTAATTTCAAACTGCGAATACGTGCAGAGAGCCAGAATTTGGCTCCAAAATATGGCTCAGGCCTCGAAATTGGGATGTTTGGGATATTTTGAAAACTGCAGGGGGGTTTGGACAAATGTGACCAAACGCCGCTTTCAGTACTTGGCATATGTTGGGTATAAAAAGTCGTAATTTCAAACTGCGAATACGTGCAGAGAGCCAGAATTTGGCTCCAAAATATGGCTCAGGCCTCGAAATTGGGATATTTGGGATATTTTGAAAACTGCAGGGGAGTTTGTGCAAAATGTGACTCACTGCCGCTTTCAGTACTTGGCATATGTTGGGTATAAAAAGTCGTAATTTCAAACTGCGAATACGTGCAGAGAGCCAGAATTTGGCTCCAAAATATGGCTCAGGCCTCGAAATTGGGATGTTTGGGATATTTTGAAAACTGCAGGGGAGTTTGTGCAAAATGTGACTCACTGCCGCTTTCAGTACTTGGCATATGTTGGGTATAAAAAGTCGTAATTTCAAACTGCGAATACGTGCAGAGAGCCAGAATTTGGCTCCAAAATATGGCTCAGGCCTCGAAATTGGGATGTTTGGGATATTTTGAAAACTGCAGGGGAGTTTGTGCAAAATGTGACTCACTGCCGCTTTCAGTACTTGGCATATGTTGGGTATAAAAAGTCGTAATTTCAAACTGCGAATACGTGCAGAGAGCCAGAATTTGGCTCCAAAATATGGCTCAGGCCTCGAAATTGGGATGTTTGGGATATTTTGAAAACTGCAGGGGAGTTTGTGAAAAATGTGACTCACTGCCGCTTTCAGTACTTGGCATATGTTGGGTATAAAAAGTCGTAATATCAAACTGCGAATACGTACAGAGAGCAAAAATTTGGCTCCAAAATATGGCTCAGGCCTCGAAATTGGGATGTTTGGGATATTTTGAAAACTGCAGGGGAGTTTGTGACAAATGTGACTCACTGCCGCTTTCAGTACTTGGCATATGTTGGGTATAAAAAATCGTAATTTCAAACTGCGAATACATGCAGAGAGCCAGAATTTGGCTCGAAAATATGGCTCAGGCCTCGAAATTGGGATGTTTGGGATATTTTGAAAACTGCAGGGGAGTTTGTACAAAATGTGACTCACTGCCGCTTTCATTACTTGGCATATGTTGGGTATAAAAAGTCGTAATTTCAAACTGCGAATACGTGCAGAGAGCCAGAATTTGGCTCCAAAATATGGCTGAGGCCTCGAAATTGAGATATTTTGAAAACTGCAGGGGAGTTTGTGCAAAATGTTATCAAACCCTGCTTTCAGTACTTGGCATATGTTGGGTATAAAAAGTCGTAATTTCAAACAGCGAATACGTGCAGAGAGCCAGAATTTGGCTCCAAAATATGGCTCAGGCCTCGAAATTGGGATGTTTGGGATATTTTGAAAACTGCAGGGGAGTTTGTGACAAATGTGACCAAACGCCGCTTTCAGTACTTGGCATATGTTGGGTATAAAAAGTCGTAATTTCAAACTGCGAATACGTGCAGAGAGCCAGAATTTGGCTCCAAAATATGGCTCAGGCCTCGAAATTGGGATGTTTGGGATATTTTGAAAACTGCAGGGGAGTTTGTGCAAAATGTGACTCACTGCCGCTTTCAGTACTTGGCATATGTTGGGTATAAAAAGTCGTAATTTCAAACTGCGAATACGTGCAGAGAGCCAGAATTTGGCTCCAAAATATGGCTCAGGCCTCGAAATTGGGATGTTTGGGATATTTTGAAAACTGCAGGGGAGTTTGGCAAATGTGACCAAACGCCGCTTTCAGTACTTGGCATATGTTGGGTATAAAAAGTCGTAATTTCAAACTGCGAATACGTGCAGAGAGCCAGAATTTGGCTCCAAAATATGGCTCAGGCCTCGAAATTGGGATGTTTGGGATATTTTGAAAACTGCAGGGGAGTTTGTGACAAATGTGACCAAACGCCGCTTTCAGTACTTGGCATATGTTGGGTATAAAAAGTCGTAATTTCAAACTGCGAATACGTGCAGAGAGCCAGAATTTGGCTCCAAAATATGGCTCAGGCCTCGAAATTGGGATGTTTGGGATATTTTGAAAACTGCAGGGGAGTTTTGGCAAAATGTGACCAAACGCCGCTTTCAGTACTTGGCATATGTTGGGTATAAAAAGTCGTAATTTCAAACTGCGAATACGTGCAGAGAGCCAGAATTTGGCTCCAAAATATGGCTCAGGCCTCGAAATTGGGATGTTTGGGATATTTTGAAAACTGCAGGGGAGTTTGTGCAAAATGTGACTCACTGCCGCTTTCAGTACTTGGCATATGTTGGGTATAAAAAGTCGTAATTTCAAACTGCGAATACGTGCAGAGAGCCAGAATTTGGCTCCAAAATATGGCTCAGGCCTCGAAATTGGGATGTTTGGGATATTTTGAAAACTGCAGGGGAGTTTGTGCAAAATGTGACTCACTGCCGCTTTCAGTACTTGGCATATGTTGGGTATAAAAAGTCGTAATTTCAAACTGCGAATACGTGCAGAGAGCCAGAATTTGGCTCCAAAATATGGCTCAGGCCTCGAAATTGGGATGTTTGGGATATTTTGAAAACTGCAGGGGAGTTTGTTCAAAATGTGACTCATTGCCGCTTTCAGTACTTGGCATATGTTGGGTATAAAAAGTCGTAATTTCAAACTGCGAATACGTGCAGAGAGCCAGAATTTGGCTCCAATATATGGCTCAGCCTCGAAATTGGGATGTTTGGGATATTTTGAAAACTGCAGGGGAGTTTTGGGACAAATGTGACCAAACTGCCGCTTTCAGTACTTGGCATATGTTGGGTATAAAAAGTCGTAATTTCAAACTGCGAATACGTGCAGAGAGCCAGAATTTGGCTCCAAAATATGGCTCAGGCCTCGAAATTGGGATGTTTGGGATATTTTGAAAACTGCAGGGGGGATTTGGACAAATGTGACCAAACGCCGCTTTCAGTACTTGGCATATGTTGGGTATAAAAAGACGTAATTTAAAACTGCGAATACGTGCAGAGAGCCAGAATTTGGCTCCAAAATATTGCTCAGGCCTCGAAATTGGGATATTTAGGATATTTTGAAAACTGCAGGGGAGTTTGTACAAAATGTGACTCACTGCCGCTTTCAGTACTTGGCATATGTTGGGTATAAAAAAGTCGCAATTTCAAACTGCGAATACGTGCAGAGAGCCAGAATTTGGCTCCAAAATATGGCTCAGGCCTCGAAATTGGGATGTTTGGGATATTTTGAAAACTGCAGGGGAGTTTGGGACAAATATGACCAAACGCCGCTTTCAGTACTTGGCATATGTTGGGTATAAAAAGTCGTAATTTCAAACTGCGAATACGTGCAGAGAGCCAGAATTTGGCTCCAAAATATGGCTCAGGCCTCGAAATTGGGATATTTGGGATATTTTGAAAACTGCAGGGGAGTTTGTACAAAATGTGACTCACTGCCGCTTTCAGTACTTGGCATATGTTGGGTATAAAAAATCGTAATATCAAACTGCGAATACGTGCAGAGAGCCAGAATTTGGCTCCAAAATATGGCTCAGGCCTCGAAATTGGGATATTTGGGATATTTTGAAAACTGCAGGGGAGTTTGTGCAAAATGTGACTCACTGCTGCTTTCAGTACTTGGCATATGTTGGGTATAAAAAGTCGTAATTTCAAACTGCGAATACGTGCAGAGAGCCAGAATTTGGCTCCAAAATATGGCTCAGGCCTCGAAATTGGGATATTTGGGATATTTTGAAAACTGCAGGGAGGTTTGGGACAAATGTGACCAAACGCCGCTTTCAGTACTTGGCATATGTTGGGTATAAAAAATCGTAATTTCAAACTGCGAATACGTGCAGAGAGCCAGAATTTGGCTCCAAAATATGGCTCAGGCCTCGAAATTGGGATGTTTGGGATATTTTGAAAACTGCAGGGGAGTTTGTGCAAAATGTGACTCATTGCCGCTTTCAGTACTTGGCATATGTTGGGTATAAAAAGTCGTAATATCAAACTGCGAATACGTGCAGAGAGCCAGAATTTGGCTCCAAAATATGGCTCAGGCCTCGAAATTGGGATATTTGGGATATTCTGAAAACTGCAGGGGAGTTTGTGCAAAATGTGACCAAACGCCGCTTTCAGTACTTCGCATATGTTGGGTATAAAAAATTCGTAATTTCAAACTGCGAATACGTGCAGAGAGCCAGAATTTGGCTCCAAAATATGGCTCAGGCCTCGAAATTGGGATGTTTGAGATATTTTGAAAACTGCAGGGGAGTTTGTTCAAAATGTGACTCACTGCCGCTTTCAGTACTTGGCATATGTTGGGTATAAAAAGTCGTAATTTCAAACTGCGAATACGTGCAGAGAGCCAGATTTTGGATCCAAAATATGGCTCAGGCCTCGAAACTGGGATGTTTGGGATATTTTGAAAACTGCAGGGAGGTTTGGGACTAATGTGACCCAACTCCGCTTTCAGTACTTCGCATATGTTGGGTATAAAAAGTCGTAATTTCAAACTGCGAATACGTGCAGAGAGCTTGAATTTGGCTCCAAAATATGGCTCAGGCCTCGAAATTGGGATGTTTTTGATATTTTGAAAATTGCAGGGGGGATTAGGATAAATGTGACCAAACGCCGCTTTCAGTACTTGGCATATGTTGGGTATAAAAAAGTCGTAATTTCAAACTGCGAATACGTGCAGAGAGCCAGAATTTGGCTCCAAAATATGGCTCAGCCCTCGAAATTGGGATATTTGGGATATTTCGAAAACTGCAGGGGAGTTTGTGCAAAATGTGACTCACTGCCGCTTTCAGGACTTGGCATATGTTGGGTATAAAAAGTCGTAAATTCAAACTGCGAATACGTGCAGAGAGCCAGAATTTGGCTCCAGAATATGGCTCAGGCCTCGAAATTATGATGTTTGGGATATTTTAAAAACTGCACGGGAGTTTGTTCAAATTGTGACTCACTGCCGCTTTCAGTACTTGGCATATGTTGGGTATAAAAAGTCGTAATTTCAAACTGCGAATACGTGCAGAGAGCCAGAATTTGGCTCCAAAATATGGCTCAGGCCTCGAAATTGGGATGTTTTTGATATTTTGAAAATGGCAGGGGGGATTAGGACAAATGTGACCAAACGCCGCTTTCAGTACTTTGCATATGTTGGGTATAAAAAAGTCGTATTTTCAAACTGCGAATACGTGCAGAGAGCCAGAATTTAGCTGCAAAATATGGCTCAGCCCTCGAAATTGGGATATTTGGGATATTTCGAAAACTGCAGGGGAGTTTGTGCAAAATGTGACTCATTGCCGCTTTCAGTACTTGGCATATGTTGGGTATAATAAGTCGTAATTTCAAACAGCGAATACGTGCAAAGAGTCAGAATTTGGCTCCAAAATATGGCTCAGGCCTCGAAATTAGGAAGTTTGCGATATTTTGAAAACTGCAGGGGACTTTGTGCAAATTGTGACTCACTGCCGCTTTTAGTACTTGGCATATGTTGGGTATAAAAAGTCGTAATATCAAACTGCGAATACGTGCAGAGAGCCAGAATTTGGATCCAAAATATGGCTCAGGCCTCGAAACTGGGATATTTGGGATTTTTTGAAAACTGCAGGGGAGTTTGTGCAAAATGTGACTCACTGCCGCTTTTAGTACTTGTCATATGTTGGGTATAAAAAAATCGTAATATCAAACTGCGAATACGTGCAGAGAGCCAGAACTTGGCTCCAAAATATAGCTCAGGCCTCGAAATTGGGATGTTTGGGATTTTTTGAAAACTGCAGGGGAGTTTGTACAAAATGTGACTCACTGCCGCTTTTAGTACTTGTCATATGTTGGGTATAAAAAATCGTAATATCAAACTGCGAATACGTGCAGAGAGCCAGAATTTGGCTCCAATATATGGCTCAGGCCTCCAAATTGGGATGTTTGGAATATTTTGAAAACT
This sequence comes from Procambarus clarkii, assembly GCF_020424385.1. Taxonomy (NCBI): domain Eukaryota; kingdom Metazoa; phylum Arthropoda; class Malacostraca; order Decapoda; family Cambaridae; genus Procambarus; species Procambarus clarkii. The sequence continues at coordinate 3,774 of NW_025561770.1, read as the reverse complement.
GCAGTGAGGTTTGGGACAAATGTGACCAAACGCCGCTTTCAGTACTTCGCATATGTTGGGAATAAAAAGTCGAAATTTCAAACTGCGAATACGTGCAGAGAGCCAGAATTTGGCTCCAAAATATGGCTCAGGCCTGGAAATTAGGATATTTGGGATATTTTGAAAACTGAAGGGGAGTTTGTGCAAAATGTGTCTCACTGCCGCTTTCAGTACTTGGCATATGTTGGGTATAAAAAGTCGTAATATTAAACTGCGAATACGTGCAGAGAGCCAGAATTTGGCTCCAAAATATGGCTAAGGCCTTGATATTGGGATGTTTGGGATATTTTGAAAACTGGAGGGGAGTTTGTGCAAAATGTGACCAAATGCCGCTTTCAGTACTTCGCATAAGTTGGGTATAAAAAATTCGTATTTTCAAACTGCGAATACGTGCAGAGAGCCAGAATTTGGCTCCAAAATATGGCTCAGGCCTCGATATTGGGATGTTTGGGATATTTTGAAAACTGCAGGGGGGATCTGGACAAATGTGACCAAACGCCGCTTTCAGTACTTGGCATATGTTGGGTATAAAAAGTCGTAATATCAAACTGCGAATACGTACAGAGAGCCAGAATTTGGCTCCAAAATATAACTCAGGCCTCGAAATTGGGATGTTTGGGATATTTTGAAAACTGCAGGGGGGATTGGGACAAATGTTACCAAACGCCGCTTTCAGTACTTGGCATATACTGGGTATACAAAATCACAATTTCAAACTGCGAATACGGGCAGAGAGCCAGAATTTGGCTCCAAAATATGGCTCAGGCCTCGAAATTCGGATATTTGGCATAATTCAAAAAATGCAGGGGAGTTTGTACAAAATGTGACTCACTGCCGCTTTTAGTACTTAACATATGTTGGGTATAAAAAATCGTAATATCAAACTGCGAATACGTGCAGAGATCCAGAATTTGGCTCCAATATATGGCTCAGGCCTCGAAATAAGGATATTTGGGATATTTTGAAAACTGAAGGGGAGTTTGTGCAAAATGTGTCTCACTGCCGCTTTCAGTACTTGGTATATGTTGGGTATAAAAAGTCGTAATATTAAACTGCGAATACGTGCAGAGAGCCAGCATTTGGCTCCAAAATATGGCTCAGGCCTCGAAATTGAGATATTTGCGTTATTTTGAAAAGTGGAGGGGAGTTTGGGCAAAATGTGACTCACTGCCGCTTCCAGTACTTGGCATATGTTGGGTATAAAAAGTCGGAATTTCAAACAGCGAATACGTGCAGAGAGCCTGAATTTGGCTCCTAAATATGGCTCAGGCCTCGAAATTGGGATGTTTGGGATATTTTGAAAACTGCAGGGAGGTTTGGGACAAATGTGACCAAAAGCCGCTTTCAGTACATGGCATATGTTGGGTATAAAAAATCGTAATTTCAAACTGTGAATACGTGCCAAGAGCCTGAATTTAGCTTCAAAATATGGCTCCGGCCTCGAAATTGAGTTGTTTGGGATATTTTGAAAACTGCTGGGGAGTTTGTGCAAAATGTGACTCATTGCCTCCTTCAGTACTTGGCATATGTTGGGTATAAAAATTCGTAATATCAACCTGCGAATACGTGCAGAGAACCAGAATTTGGCTCCAAAATTTGGCTAAGGCCTCGATATTGGGATGTTTAGGATATTTTGAAAACTGGAGGTGAGTTTGTGCAAAATGTGACCAAACGCCGCTTTCAGTACTTCGCATAAGTTGGGTATAAAAAATTCGAATTTTCAAACTGCGAATACGTGCAGAGAGCCAGAATTTGGCTCCAAAATATGGCTCAGGCCTCGAAATTGGGATGTTTGGGATATTTTGAAAACTGCAGGGGAGTTTGTGCAAATTGTGACTCACTGCCGCTTTTAGTACTTGGCATATGTTGGGTATAAAAAGTCGTAATATCAAACTGCGAATACGTGCAGAGAGCCTGAATTTGGCTCCAAAATATGGCTCAGGCTTAGATATTGGGATGTTTGGGATATTTTGGAAACTGCAGGGAGGTTTGGGACAAATGTGACCAAATGCCGCTTTCAGTACTTTGCATATGTTGGATATAAAAAAGTCGTAATTTCAAACTGCGAATACGTGCAGAGAGCCAAAATTAGGCTCCAAAATATGGCTCAGGCCTCGAAATTGGGATGTTTGGGATATTTTGAAAACTGCAGGGGAGTTTGTTCAAAATGTGACTCACTGCCGCTCTCAGTACTTATGCATATGTTGGGTATAAAAAGTCGTAATTTCAAACTGCGAATACGTGCAGAGAGCCAGATTTTGGATCCAAAATATGGCTCAGGCCTCGAAACTGGGATGTTTGGGATATTTTGAAAACTGCAGGGGAGGTTTGTGCAAATGTGACTCAAACGCCGCTTTCAGTACTTGGCATATGTTGGGTATAACAAGTCGTAATATCAAACTGCGAATACGTGCAGAGAGCCAGAATTTTGCTCCAAAATATGGCTCAGGCCTCGAAATTGGGATATTTGGGATATTTTGAAAACTGCAGGGAGGTTTTGGACAAATGTGACCAAACGCCGCTTTCAATACTTGGCATATATTGGGTATAAAAAGTCGTAATTTCAAACTGCGAATACGTGCAGAGAGTCATAATTTGGCTCCAAAATATGGCTCAGGCCTCGAAATTGGGATATTGGGGATATTTTTAAATCTGCAGGGGAGTTTGTGCAAAATGTTACTCATAGCCGCTTTCAGTTCTTGGCATATGTTGGGTATAAAAAGTCGTAATATCAAACTGCGAATACGTGCAGAGAGCCAGAATTTGGCTCCAAAATATGGCTCAGGCCTCGAAATTGGGATGTTTGGGATATTTTGAAAACTGCAGGGGGGTTTGGGACAAATGTGACCAAACGCCGCTTTCAGTACTTGGCATATGTTGGGTATAAAAAAGTCGTAATTTCAAACTGCGAATACGTGCAGAGAGTCAGAATTTGGCTGCAAAATATGGCTCAGGCCTCGAAATTGGGATCTTTGGGATATTTTGAAAATTTCAGGGGGGATTGGGACAAATGTGACCAAACGCCGCTTTCAGTACTTGGCATATGTTGGGTATAAAAAGTCGTAATTTCGAACTGCGAATAAGTGCCAAGAGCCTGAATTTGGCTGTAAAATATGGCTCAGGCCTCGAAATTGGGATGTTTGGGATATTTTGAAAACTGCAGGGGCGGTTTGTTCAAAAATGTGACCACTGCCGCTTTCAGTACTTGGCATATGTTGGGTATAAAAAGTCGTAATTTCAAACTGCGAATACGTGCAGAGAGCCAGAATTTGGCTCCAAAATATGGCTCAGGCCTCGAAATTGGGATGTTTGGGATATTTTGAAAACTGCAGGGGAGTTTGGCAAAATGTGACTCAACGCCGCTTTCAGTACTTGGCATATGTTGGGTATAAAAAGTCGTAATATCAAACTGCGAATACGTGCAGAGAGCCAGAATTTGGCTCCAAAATATGGCTCAGGCCTCGAAATTGGGATGTTTGGGATATTTTGAAAACTGCAGGGGAGTTTGGGACAAATGTGACCAAACGCCGCTTTCAGTACTTGGCATATGTTGGGTATAAAAAGTCGTAATTTCAAACTGCGAATACGTGCAGAGAGCCAGAATTTGGCTCCAAAATATGGCTCAGGCCTCGAAATTGGGATATTTGGGATATTTTGAAAACTGCAGGGGAGTTTGTGCAAAATGTGACTCACTGCCGCTTTCAGTACTTGGCATATGTTGGGTATAAAAAGTCG